>PNEQ01062525.1:0-127114 GCA_003012365.1 Medauroidea extradentata | reverse complement strand
CTTTATGTTAACTGGTTTTCAAGTTTTGTATGAAGTAAAAATACGCAAATTTTGACTTTGAAGTGCCATTACGGGAAAACTAGATGAGCTAATTTTTTTCCGTTAGAGGTATATGTACTCTCAAGTAATGTGTACAAAACTAACATTATTTCATACAAATATAAAATTATGTTTTTTCCCCACTTGAACAACCTTAAGGGGGAGAGTTAGATGCTAAATTTAATTTATAGATTTTCTGCAATATCTTCTGTTTGAAAATATTTTGGTAAATGTAGCAATGTTGAAGCATCGAAGATTTATGTAATTAATTTAGGAGATCATAGTAGTGTTATATATTCATGTTTTATTGGACTTGTAATCATTCTTTAAAGTTAACCTATGATTCCGTTGCAAAGATTCTGCATGACAAATTAATGAAAGATACCATTAGATATTATTTGTGTCAAGCAGTTTATCAAGACTACATCATATGCCTTGTTGAAGAATAAATGTTTATAACACAACTTAAAACTGTTATGGCTCGAAAACTGAAATTACAAGAAAATTATCTAACACGCCCCTTGGGGATGTTATAATGATACTTGTTTCATTATTTTGAGTATAATTTTGAATATTGGTGGACAATATTAAAAAGCAATGAATGTTACTATCAAAACAGTGATAAGTGTCTTCAATTATGATCTTTTACTCCAATCATGAAGCTATTTGTGTGTAAACTATGTATTTTGTAACTATACAAATTAATATAATTAATATCTATGAAATTAAATAAGTAATTTGAAACAATAGGAATGCAATAGAGCAAATTAAACAGAAGTGAAGCACTTAGACCTACTGTCTGCAAAGTAATTTCAGCTTACACTAATCTTTGTCGAAGCTTTGCTATAAATAAAATAAGAGAGTAAAGAAAACATAAATTGTATTTCCAACAAATATATTTCAAAACATTTCAGTGACTCCAGAAATGCTTAGAAAATTGTCAAAATGAATAAGTCATTTGGAGGGGTCAGTCATTTAATGGAAAATGAGTTAAAGATGTCTTCTTCTAGTTTTGTCCATAGAATATGATCCACCTTTTTGTTTTACGCTTAGAAATCTTATAAACCCATACAAATTTTTTTCATTAACCCACATGTTGTAAACATTATGAACGTTAAAAACTTTCTTTTTGCTCTCCTGAAAAGTTATTAAAATGTTATTAGTACCCTTATAATCCTGAAACCTTCATTTATTTGGGTCTAGAGCAGTGGCTACGCATCAATGTGTTTGTTCCAAGGGAAGCAAAGCTTAGCAGGAACTCTACACAACTTTGTAAGTTTTCTGTGGAAATGTTAGATTGATGTGTGCAGTTACTCTCTCTCACTAGTAGCGTGCAAGAAGCGAGTACTAATTGTACTATATGGGTCATCGCAGTACGTGTTTATTGGTTGTGTGTTGCAGGCACGTTAATGAATCGTGATCAGAGTATAGTTGGATCGCATACTGTTTACCTTGTAACACGACCATGCTTCGCCACTAAGTCGATACTAGTTGCCTGACGTGCTTAGGGCGCGTAGTAGGAAGAATAATAGCTTATCACTAGTTACAGCTGTTTGGGTTACATTACGTGTGAATTTATTCAGTTTATTTATTATTTTTTTGACAATTCTCTGATAGTGTTTTTTTTTACTCTTAGGGCCTTGTACTACCACCTCCAGATAAAACTGACGGATTACTATCTACTCGATAGGCCATCGGCTACCAGCAGTCATCCATGTATTACCTTTGGATGGTAACCGGATAGCTATAAGCTAGTTATGCAGTGTCACTTTGTTAGTTTTTTCATGTGTTGCTAGTGATGATGTAGCCAATTGCACACTTTTTAGATGAAATTAGTTTCATTGGGTTGTTGAAGTTTCATATTTCGTGGATATTCCACATTTTCACGGTTTGACTTGTTTAATAACAACATATTAGTGGATTATCGATGTAAATTCATGTAATATTATGATAGGACCTTTTACAGATTATTAATTTATACAATTCACGCAATTAAATTAGCATGGGTTGAATACTCGGCAAAAGATGACACTAAATTGAAATAAATATTTTATAATAAAAAACTTATAGAATTTGTAATATAAATCTTTGCTTTTATAGTTAATAATACGCGTTATTTTAATAAGCAATATAGGTCGTTATCTATAAACTGTTTAAACGCATCAACTTAGGCTTCATTGGTAGTTGGTTCAAACGTGTACGAGAGTTTTCACATTAAACATATATCGCTGTGACTTGAAACTTTTGTGCAACTGAGTAAAATACATAACAAAAGTCAACTATTTACGTTACATTTTATTAAATCCAAAATATAACAAGTGTGTGACAGTATCACTGAAAACATTGTCTATTAATTTATTACAAGATGTCGTTTTTAACATTTTTCCACAAGCTGAAATATCTCTATAATTACTGATAAACTCTCGAGATGTAACACGTTTTCAGCAGGCACCTGAAAATCTTCCAACAGCTTAGTCTCTATTTTCTAAACAGAAATTTTAAGCTCAGCTTCATGTATAGCGAACATATATGACGCCATTTTTTCCTTTTTCTCATTTAACGTCTTGATAAGAAGCTATCAGCAGGTCCAAAAGCTGACAGATTATTCAGTGGATAGTCTCTCGGATAGGCGACATCGGATGGTCATAGCACACATTTAGGAATATCTGCTAGGTAAGTTTTATCCAGAACTTTATATTGATGTGACAATGCAGGCCCTACGAAATAAGGAAGTATGAGTGGAATATAAGAATAAGTGAGGTAATCAGGCATTCATAGCTTGATTAACACACATACGGTGTATTGACATTGGTTGTTCTTGCATTAAGCCATATATGTGTGTATATATGTATGTATATATAATATACATACATACACACACGCCGTTTAACCGATAACCACGAAACTTGGCACATAGCCCATACATGTATTTTTTTCATGGGGAAGGTTTTTATGCAATCGATTTTACCCTGACTCGCCAACACGTCACTAGATGGCGTTGCAGCGCATCAGCTTCTATACCTAGCTTTCTTTATGGTAAGTACGCGATAAAAAAAGAGGGGCGTTCACAATTCGACCATCATCCGTTTTATATAGACACTTGCAGGACATCTGCCGGGTTCTGCTAGCCTAATATGAATGTTGACGTATCTACAAGAAACTTAGGGTAGGCTATATCTTGTCACTTGTTTAGTGTTATAGTTTCTCTTATTTTGACATAGTTTCGACATGGATTCAGGTATTTTAATCAACACATCTGCACGCACCAATAATGCATTAAATCTCTCGCTTATCGTATTCGAATGGAACATCTAAAATGTATTTCTAAGAGGGCGTGGTACACAACTCAACGCTAAAATCATTAATATATAATTGTAGGTTTATTGAAGACAATTTTCGAAAAATAAACAATAGCAATCCTAAACAATAGTTTTAGTCAACGTTTTAAACTAAATTATTTCCAGTGTTACGAACTTCTGACGCCGGAACCTCGTGCATTTAACTACGGCGGATGAGATCACGCGTAACGAATTAGTAATTTTGGATAAATATTTACTCATAAAGTTGGCAAATACCATTATCTAGGGTTGTCATTGAGTATTTTATCCATATTGGCTTCGAAAAAAGTGTAGACATCAATTGATGTTTTCAGCGTTTATTTATCTACCATACACTCTTAAGCATGCAATTAAGTTGACAGATGCAGAGTAAACGGCGATATATTATGTAATTTTGCAATCAGTTTGTATAATCCATGTATCCAACATCTCGTTTTTACTGTTATCTAATTCATCGTATCCAAAATGAATTGAGAATTAAAATTAAACTAACTAACCGCCTTATGTTTCATAATAAAACCAGATTTTCTTCATGTTATAATTTAAGACGAATTTTTCCGCAAGAAACGTTTATTACAGTTAATTAAATTTACAAATATGCTTAACATAAACAAATCAGCCCTTTTAATAATCTAATGCATGTCGCTGACTGAAAATACGAATTTTTTCTAACACACCGTAATATCATGTTCTGATTAATAATCACCAGAAAATATTTACTGAAGAAATGAAGTACAGATTCTTTTACGCTTAATTAAAACCAGCAATGCGCATTACTTAGGGTTTGCGTAGTATCGGTTCTTTATTGAACTGTAAAATTATATATTTTGAATTATAATTTTTCGATACAAAGCTAATAGTTACCCGGAACAGTGATTCAGTATATCGTGTCACAATTATAAGCGTTACCTGTACATTAAAAGATATTCCTGTTGTCAGATTATGAACTAATAAAAAGTACTTATAACTTGTGGTATTTTAGCTCAGTAAATAATAATCTGCTTTAAAAGAGATAAATAATAATACCTGAACAAAATGTGAAAACACGTTAGTGGTATGAGGAACCATGCAAATTTATTTTGTGCACATGTTAAAAATCAACATAGATATTTATAATAAATACCATTTTGAGTATTTAATGCTTAGTGTGTAACCTAACAAGAAAAGGGCTATTGATATTGCTACGGTAATTTTACTATGGCTGAAATGCTCGGTGGTAGGTAAATCGGAAGTTATTTAAGTAAATATGCTCCATCACAACTATACGCCCTCGCTGATATTGTAATAGGTACACAGGAGCGAGCAGCTGGGTTTTAAGGAGAGCGGATGTTTATTTATTTCTTGAAAATGTGAAAGTTTATTAATCATTAAATGGGAGAAGTCACAGTTATCAGAACCACTGCTGTTAACGACTGTAGAGTATAATGATATATATGTTTCTTTATTTGTAATTGGGAGACAAAAATTATTTTATTTGAACAACAGCCTGAGTGGCATCACATTACAATTTCCGTAGCGAATTATAAAGTCACATTGTGCACACATAGTTGCAAGTAGATACACGCTTCTAATAAAAAAAAATATGGGTGCCAGGAGCAGGGGTAGAAATGTGGTGTATTGGGATGTTCGCCATAATTCTTCTAATTGTAATTAGAAGTACGTACCAACTGTTAAACAGCCTAGAGCTTAATTATGATGTTAACAAAAAATATATTTTGCAAAGCAACATTTGTAAATAAATACTTCATTGAATTATACCAATTCTTTGGTTTGCCGACGTACATTACGTACTTATGCGCTGCAGTTTGATAAACATTAGTTTTTTTTTGCTAAAACCTACTGAATTTCTTTTGATTAGTTGTGAAGGAAAACAAAATTACAAGCGGGCCACAATCCACAATCTCCAAGGATTCCCGGAGACACGAAGAAATTCTTAGTGAGCTTGTTAGGCATGATCGACATGGATTATGTAAGGTTTGCTACAAATTATTTCGAGTGAAAGGCCAGACATACATCTCGGAAGTGTATTTTATTCTCTTTTTTTACACTGAAAAGTAGAACGATTTGGAGATACGTGGTCTTGTGTATGCTCAATCGCAGCGTTTACGGTTTCATATTAAGTAAAATGTTTAATTTATTTTAGAACAGAATATCGTAAATATTTACACTAAAAAAATACTTGTGTGTAGAAGTTCAGCTTTGACGTAGTTACACGTGGTTGCTTGCTGTAAATGTGAAGGGAAGCTGCTAATATTATACCTGCAAATCAATGGATTTTAGAGGTACAAGTAGTATGATTATGCCGATTCCGGCAGAGGAGTCGGTGTGTGGCGCCCCCTGCCATGTTGTGAAGTCATGGCCCCGGCCGCCATGTTCTCTCGTAACCGTACAAAATGATTAACCTTCTTATGTTCGCAGAACAGTTTACGTGATACGTTATAAACTTGCCTACAGCAGGATACAGCTATACTCGACTGTGCTCCATGATTAGTGTTTTGCACATGTGAGTTATAGCAGCTTACAAGACGTAGCTCACTCTGGATTATGTCGTATTTTAGTGGAAATTAAGGTAACTCGTTCAATAAAGAAACTGTAATCTTACACTACTGCAGTTTGGTGTGTCATAATAGGGCCTATTGACGAAGAAACAATTACTTCTCATCTCGAACAGTGACTAGAGACTGAGTGAGAGATTTTGGTCAGCGCTCAACATCAAGGTCTTTTAGTACTGGTGATGGGTGACATGATGTGAGTATGGAGCATCACTGGAATGAAAGGGCGGGGAAAACGGGAGATCTCCGAGAAAACCCGCTGATCAACTGCTTCGTATGGCACGATGTATGCATGCGAAAATCTGGGGAGGCGAATGGTCCGACCATTCGGCCACCACGGACCCCTAACGACGACTAACAGAATTATGTTAAGACTGGCGGGCAATAAAGTGCACCCTCACATGTGTTTCTTCTCAATAGTTCACATAAACATGTTGCATGAAGGTGACTTGTATTATGCATTTGTATTACATCTTTGAAAAGCAATACAAAATACCTACACGTTACACACACATTGGTAGGACCGTACCACCCCCTCGTTTTTCTCGAAGTTGTACACCACAATAGTGGCTATGCAAATACTTACGATCAATGTAATCATTCACAATGCCTTTCTTATTGTCTGTTAGATTTAATTTTTGTTCGGTAAAACGTCGCTTTGTAAGGGTGGATATCTCCCTTACAAGTTACTGTACGATATTTTTCGTACGTAATGTTTTCTAACCCATTTTAGATAGAGCAATTGAGCACTTCCAAACACAATGTACGCAGTATTGCCTATGCTCTCCTGGTACTCTATCGCTTCAGTCAAAGCTTCGCGTGCATTTTTCACGAAAACTATGAGCTCTAGACAGTTGCAATTAGAGGACCATTTTTATTACAAAGCTCGCATTACACAATAAAACATCGTCAAATGTTCCACTACCCCGATGGCACATACGTTTAGTCCACTTAGAGGGTGGCCATCCATGTTCTTTTAGAAATGGCTGAAGGTATCAACCAGCATTTGATGTGGGTTTGAAGACTATTATAACACAAATCAATGTTCAGAGTATTGTCGTTTTACATAATTCTGTTTCCGATATTTAAAATAAATACGGTTTTCAAATTCGATATTCTGCGGCTCATTACTCCCACAATATTACACTTAGGTACAAAGTGTCCTGCTTCTGTCCTACTTTATTTTCCATAAGGAATCACCTCCCTGCATTTGTACCTGTAGTTCAGGACCATCCTGTATATTTTTTATGTATGGAATCGTTAAGAATGGTTACTGTGAGAGAGAGATTTTGGTCAGCGACCGCTGGAAGATGGTTAGGTTTAAGTCTGACTGAGATAGGAACTTGAAAGGAAAGAAAGACGTATTTGAACTGTGAAGAAATTCTTAAAATTATAATATAATGAAATGTATTTCTATTTTACATACTATGTATGAAAGTGAATGAAAAAATATCTGAAGCTTTACATACAAACATTTTTACTCCTGCTTGTTAGTATAATTCTTTATTATGAATTTTATATACATTTTGCGCATCGCATATGATGTCTGTAATTGGTGAAAAGTAAACGTCTATACTGGACGCTATATTCCACCTTGAACGATGACAACTCTAACTAATGGAAACTTACCCTACCCGAGGAAGAATTATACAAGCTACTGATTGTGCCGTAATCTTCTACAGATATGTCCTTCGGTAAGGGGCTTGATGCTTTTTCAGAAAGTAAAACGTCGTCGTAATTTAAGGTGAGAAAATTGAATCTCCTAGTTTGTAAGACGAGACAAAATACAGAGTCAAGACACGCACTATAAAGGGTTGCTTTCCTTTATCTCTCAAACGATATTTGATAGTGCTACCTTAGAAATGTGAAATGTATGAATATACTAGAAAATAAAACATGAAATTTCGTCACAAACATGTAAGCAGGACTGGATATAAGTTAACAAGTTTTAAGGTAAGAATAAAACGTATATTTATAACTGAAGTAAGTATATGAATAGCAGCAGTCGGGAGAGAAGATATTTTAATAGCGAAAAGGTAAAACCACCTCCAGTGAAGATGGAAAATATTCGTATGTGTTCTAACTGCCAGAAGATATTTGTGAAAAGAAATATCTGTATGTAAGCATGAAGTTGGATGACTTCAAAGTGGTATTCGTAGTATGTACCAGTGAGAAAACTACTACATCTGGACTGGACAAAGCAACAACTTGAAAAGGCATACGGTTTAGTTTTTGAGAAGGTCTCGTCTTTCTACCTATAAGTCGTCATTTGAGACCGATACGTGAGAATCTATGTTAACACCTTCTAGACACCAGTGAAACTAGTGCGACAAGACATTTGCGTATGGATATGCTGTATGGAGACAAGGAATAATTGAATGTTAAACAAACCCGTGTCGTACAGCATGTTTATGTTGTATGAGCTGTAGACTGTATGCACTTGTAGATTATAAGTACAGGTCACGATATTCTCCCTGCAAAGCAACAAGATTCGATGACTAAATGAACTTAGCAGTAAATTGAACCTACTACGAATGATGTGTTTATGATGAAGCTATCAGAAACTTCTGTTTCGTATGTGGCAGCCCGGAAAATTTGTTAATGACGTCAAGATACCAATGCCGATTCTGTGACAAGAATATAGTAGGCCTACATGTTGACATGGTAGGCCAGGCGGCATGAGACGAAAAACATGTATGGATAAGGACGGTTTAGTTTATTTTATACTTGGGTGTTAGAAGTGCGGGCATGAGTTCAAGTGTATTAATATATCTATCAGTCAATAAAGAATATGACGTGATGCTTACGACGAACATGTTAATAGTTGAGAAGCTAAAGCATCTACCGTTGTACATGTTACAGATACTTGTAATAAAAATGTAATTGTACTGAAGTGGTCGGCTTTCTGAGTTAGTCTAAAGACATATGTTAAAATGAACTCAGCAAAGACTTTTGTATGTTTCGTAAGAGTATGAAAGAATATTTGGTTCGATAACTTTGAGAAGAGATGGAAAATCACTGAGTTAAGAAATATAATGTATGGTTGTAATGCGATTACACTAAACAAATACAGTATTAAGGCACACATTGCAGGATAGCGATCCGGATGATGAATGTACCACTATATAACACCTATGAATTTGGATGAGGAAGAGATGGTTGTGTAAGGTTCTATGCGAAGTAACGTTCATATGACTGCAACTCTTTTTGGAAATAAAAATTGAACAGTAAGTGTTCGATATTTCCTGTAACTAGTGGGAATGGTAGCCGTGAAACAACATTTTACCTACATCAGTGAATAAGTTATGATGAGACGTGTGCTCGTGTTGGACAACTTGACTAGCACTGCGGTGGCTTCACCTCTGTTGGCGACATCTTCGCCAGTGACTACCACTACCACCATGAAAATGGCTATGACGGCGCATGGGACGTCCTTGTCAAAACTGACTATATATATATATATGGCTGGATCAAAGAAGCAAAGATGATGCTTCTGTTACAAGGCCTTAGTGGTAATGTTTGCATTGCTGCGACACGAAGTTGATGAGTGCAATAAACTAGGGTTTTTTGAAGTTTAATCAAGCACTATTTGTACTGTACATGACTGTGATTATTTTACAGTGAAGACTGAACATATTTAAGGTGGTGGTAAAGTATTGGAAACGGTGGGGGGAATTCAACACGTAACTAACAGCCAATTAAAATACTAGGTGGAGGGAAGGGGAAAGGGATATTAGGGGAGGGGGTATGGAGACTCTATATATACATATAAAAAGTGGTGGTGGGAGTCACTGTATCGCTAAAGCTCGTCCAGGTAAGACGTGTCGGTGATTATTTAAATAATTCTTTACATAAAATGTTTTTTATTAAATAAATTTTTATTGAAAACTTTTAATGTATAATACTTTTTATTAAAATTTTATTTATTGAATATGTGCGAAGTTTGGATGGAATGTGAAATCGAAACATTTTCGGAATACTCGGAAGAAACCACAGGATAGTGTCCGGAAACAAAATGACGTCCGGAAACATGATGGAGGTAATATTTTATTCGGTAATTTTTTTCGGAATTTTTGGAATTTTTCGAAATTTTTCAATTTTTAAAAATTTTTGGAATTTGTTGGAATTTTGAAATTTTTTAAAATTTCTTGAAATTTTTTAAAATTTCTTGAAATTTTTTAAAATTTCTTGACATTTTTTAAAATTTCTTGAAATTTTTGAAATTTCGGAAAAGTTTGGTAATTTGACACTTGGTGACCTTGACGTCAAGGTTAAGGTCATGTAAAAGGTCAAGGACATCAAACATGGCGGCCGGGGCCATGGCGTCACAACAGGGCGAGGGGCGCCACACACCGACTCCTGTGCAAGAATAGGTATAATCATACTATTGGTATAGTTTACTAATGAATCATTGTCCTACAGTGTTTAGACGTAGTACTGCGCAAGAAAAAATAGTTAGGTTAGTTTAGGTTAGGTTACATTAGGTTAGACAACCTAACCGGACATGTCTTAACCTAACATTAGATTATGTTAGGCAACCTAACCTGTCTTAACCTTACGTCAGATTAGGTTGCCTAACCTGAACTAATTTATCCTATTCTATAGTACTGAGGTGGTATATTATGTGTTTTAATTGTGTTTGTGAACTTATACCAGCTATCCGTACTACTTTTTTACTGTATTAAGTTTTCAAAACGATTTTATTTACCAATAGAAAGTATGCCTCCAAATTTTAAACCCATCATATTGATAATTACAAACACACATAAAATGTATGTTTGACATTTGAGATTGCTCTATATTGTTTTATTTTCAATAATCTGTTGAAAATTTCATATAGCGAGCCGGCCTACGTAGCGTGGTCGATAGTATGCCGGCGTGCGGTGCGTGAAGTACTGGGTTCGAATCGCAGCACGGACTTGGATGTTTGTGTCGTTTACTTAGGTTTAGACAATTTGTAAGCCGACAGTTATTAAGGCAATGCTCTCCAGTTTCTGCGATAGTAATTTTTTAAACATAAACGAGAGCCGATATTAAACATTTGCCTAGCAGTTTTGTTTAAAATGGTTTTACCGCGATAAATAGTTTCTTCATTGTAAAAATTGTACTGTTTCGACTAAAAAGTCAATTAACCAGAATTTCGTTAGTAAACTAATTAGCTAAAACCGTAGTATTTACTGCCTTGAAAAAATCAACCACCGCGTAGAAGACGATCTGAAACAAAACTGCCAAAGACGTTTGTGATATCTGCTCTCGTTTAGACGTACAAAATTAATATCGCTAAAAAAAGTGGCCGTGTGTGTGTTTGTGTGAGTGAAGCATTGCGTCAAGGGCAATGATGACCGGCTCATCTGTTGCGGTATCGTCTCACTGCAAGACATTGAAACGGCGTGTAGTGGTCTCGTACAACACTCGCCTGACTGACAACTTTCAATGGTAGCCCCATATTTTTATTGACGGGAAGTTTTAAGCTAAGTCGAATACACTTTTCTATCGTAGTTTCACACAAATCCTGCGAGTAGTTGTTTAGGTATAATAGATCGAAAAAGCCATTTGTAGCCATTTTAGGAGCTCCGAAGTGATATTTTCAATTGGCGATAAGTAGAGACCATCATTCCAACATTGTTAGAAGTGAGATTTTTAAATGTTTGTTGTAATAGGAGTTTACAATAAAATTTAATTGTTAGAAGTGAGTGTTCTTTTCGTAAATGCACACATTAGAAACACGCTGAGGAGTTTCTCGGAAACAAGAGTTATGCTGCACGCTGTAACGCTGTTTGCAAGGCAGGCAGGTGACCGCCTTAAGCTTAACGGCATAAAATCGGGGGACGTATATAAACCCTCTAAAAATAGTAAAAAAAATTAGCGAACCGAGTGATGTGGCATAACGATAACATGCTGGAGTCACATTCGGGAATATCCGTGTTAAATTCCCGTTCCTGACCATCCTGATTTCTATTTTCCATGGATTCCCGAAATTTTTTCAGGCGAATGTTAGGATGGTAGTTTAACAAAGGCCATGGCCAATGCTTTTTTCATTCTTGTTTTTGTGTAAAGTTGTGCGTAACTGTCTCTAATGACCTCGTTGTCGACGAGACGTAAAGCTAACTTATTCCTTACCTTTATGTATGACAATCCTAGGTAAAATCTTGGGCGATGTTCTCACTTCACTAGATGTTCACCTTGCAATATAGAATTCGAAAATGCCGTACCGTTTCCTTAAAATGTAAACATTACAAATAAAATTATGACGTGCATTTGGCAGTAAGGTTGGTTCAATGTTTAATTTTAGAAATTGATTGATTTATTAAAAATGTTTGCAATGATCAGCTAACCTTCACTTGAGTTAATGATGTTTAAAGTACTAAGTAACGTTTACGATTTTGTAAAAGTGTGAAATGCAGAAATGTACTACTTAAAAAAGTAATTTTTGTTTTCAGTGTTAAAATATCATGGTTGGCCATATAAATCAGAAGCGATACAGTCAGCGCACCAGGGCTGGGTGGGTGAGCCACTGCTGTTGGGCATTCGGGATAAAATGTTCACTATTTATGGCCATTTAAACAAGTGGTATTCGCATAATTTTAGTATTTTGCGGGTTCAATCGTTAAATTTTATGAATGATGAGATTAATACGCTATGTTTGTCAAACCGTATGAAAATATTTACACTGACAAGTGACGGGAAGATAATAATTGCTGAAGCCAAATTTAAAAAAAGGCTTTAAAAGTGCATACTTGACCGCAAACAGCCAATACTTACTACGCAACTGCCCATCGTTGTCACGTCAAACGTTAGTCGTCATAGACCTCGGGCGCAGCACACATTTTCTCTCGAAGTACAGTGCAGTGCCTACTGTTATGCCACGAGTACAGTATACTTACTGGTATGCCACCAGTACAGTATAATATCTTATGTCACGAGTATAATATTACTGTTATGCCACGGGTATGGTATACTTACTGTTATGCCACGAGTATAATAAACGTACTGTTATGATACAAGTATAGTATACGTACTGTTATGTTACGAGTAAAGTATACTTATTATGGCATGAGACGAGTTTACTTACTGTTGACACAAGTAAAGTATACACACTGTTATGCCACGATTATAAAATATACGTACTGTTATGCCACGAGTATGCTATACATACAGTTATGCCACAAGTATAATGTACGCACTGTTATGCCACGAGTATAATATACGTATTGTTATGCCACGAGTATTGTATACGTACTGTTATGCCACGAATATAATATACGTACTGTTATGCCACGAGTATAATATACGTATTGTTATGCCACGAGTATAATATACGTACTCTTATGCCACGAGTATAATATACGTACTGTTATGCCACGAGTATAATATACGTATTGTTATGCCACGAGTATTGTATACGTACTGTTATGACACGAATATAATATACGTACTGTTATGCCACGAGTATAATATACGTATTGTTATGCCACGAGTATAATATGCGTATTGTTATGCCACGAGTATAATATGCGTATTGTTATGCCACGAGTATAATATACGTACTGTTATGACACGAGTATAGTATACGTACTGTAATGATATGAGTATGTTACACTTATTGTTACGCCACGATGGCTTCGGTGCTCGGGCACGTACTTTCCACCTTGCACCAACTTAATGTTATTTCCTCTCGCCCAGACGTTGCGCGCTCATTATATTCCGTATTGGCGCTTACCCTCCGACTAGCCTTATTAATTTATAGCTACGAGTCCTTACTCGTTAGTAATACACAAAAATCATAACAAGATTTTAATTTGTTTTTGTAATGTGTGTTAAACATCGATCGCCTGCACAGTTTAAAATTATATTTAGGTGAGACATAGAACATAAATGGAAAGTAAAACTGGAAACAAAATAATACATCATACAAAAAGTGCAAACTGTGCGTTTTGTTTGTCGGTATATTCATCAATTAGTTAATCTTGAAATACACTCAACTTCTCCAGTACCGTTAGTAAGTAATTGGACCCCCAGGAAATAGAATATTCGCGTGAAGACACCCGCATAAAACAATGTGGTGTAAATGTGGTTATGATGGACTGCTACACTAACGAATACGCAACTTCATTAACTGCGATGTAATGCACGTGCATTTGTCGGGGTTGGTGATCCACCAGTCACTTTTTTAAGTCCGGGACCGTAGAATAATAAACAGGCGTCTTCAGTACGCGGTAGAACCGTGACCACGCATGTTTATCGGACACGGTAATGGTAATCTCCTTCTCTCCCGTTACTCCCTGGAACGTGATTGCGAGTAACCGCGAGATAAATCGATACTGCGGCGCTGTAGCTGGCGCGACGCTTATGTCTCTGATGTCCGAATGCCAAAGTTTACACCACATCCGACTGTCATTTCAAAAACCACTGTGAAGCATATCCTGACATCTGCATGACGGACATTTTTGCAGTCCTGTCTGTAACTTCTTCCAACTTGAATTTTACGCTGGAAGTGACGTGCCGTCATGGTCATCAAATTTCAAAGTCGTAAACAGGCAACGAACGCATTTCGCACAAAGAAACGTTATTTTTCAAATTGATGAGATGGTAGCGGAAAATTGCACATCGCATTGCGATACATATAGTTTTTTCTGGAGGTTGGTGAATATGTCATAGCGTAGCTGTCCATGTGGTTGGTTTTACTAGCGCGTATGGTTACTGCCGCCTGTGGATGAAAAGAACACATGAAACCAGTAGCTTCCGGCAAATAAGTGCACAGGTGCACGTGCACAACCAGTTTTCTATTAAGCATTTCTGTAAAATATTTAAAACATTCTTGTGTGTTTTGTAGCGCCAGTACAGTTTGTAATGTTCGTCTAACCGATAAAAAATGCACGAAGATTTTATGCTGTAAAGCTTCGATGCTAAAACACTGTACTGTACACAACAGAGCTGCGCTCTCAGACTCCCTGCTCGGCCGCTCTGCGCATGCGCACGAGAAAATGACGTAACCTCTTACGGCTCATGCCTGTTGATCGCGGAAACGGTTACTTATTTTACCTCTTGGTGGCAGCACCTACTGGCGCAGCTAGTGTTACATACCCGAAACTATTAAACACCTCGCTAGATGCCAGCAGTTATGCTTTATCTAATAACAGGCCAAACGACTATTCTGAGTAAAACTGTGACACGAGCCTTGAGCAAACTATCGAGAAGACGCTGTGGTTTCGAATATAAAACAAATATTAATGAATAATACCACAGAATGCAGGTAATGAACGTATATTCGTACAAACAGTGTTTTTACATATTGAATTAAAGATATCAAATATTATTAAATAGCCTTACTAGAAAATAGTATTTTAAACATCGGACGTTACGAATAATAGAAATATTAATCATTTTACTGCCGAATATGATAACTTTACTGTTAAATTTAAACTAGGTAGAAAATTATACCTACTTAATGCTTATTTAAGAGCCAAATTGAAATTTGTCTGGAAATTAAATAAGGGAAATGAAACAACTTTCACTGCTAGTAACGAAATTTTAACCCACGTTTCTAATCATGATAAGTTTAGTAAAACAACATGAAGTTTAGTGTACAGGAACAATTTGTAACTGTTTAAAATCAAACATTTTCTTTCTTAAATATTTTTCAAAACAATGTGTGAACACCCACTATCTGACTTCACCGGCCGCTACTGCATGAAACACTTCAGTGTGCCCTGTGAATCGCAGTCGCGTTTCATTTTATGGCCTCCATAATTATCTTTCTTTTAATAAGTGTGTGGATAAAGTTATTTAAGATATTCAGTACCCAGTAACGAAACGGGATTTTCGCTTTGTTTATGAATTTACTAAATGTTCTGTGTAGTTTGAACCAACCTTACTACCGAATGCACGTCATAATTTTATTTGTAATGTTTACATTTTAAGGAAACTGTACTGCATTTTCGAATTCAATATTGCAAGGTTAACATCTAGTGAAGAGAGAACATCGCCCATGATTTTACCTAGGATTGTCATAGATAAAGGTCATTAGAGACAGTTACGCACAACTTTACACAAGAACAAGAATGTAAAGAAGCATTGGCCATGGCCTTTGTTAAAGAACCATCCTAACGTTTGGCTGAAAAAAAATTTCGGGAATCCATGAAAAACAGAAGTCAGGATTTTCGGGAACGGGAATTTAACACGGGTATTCCCGAATGTGACTCCAGCTTGTTATCGTTATGCCACATCACTCGGTTCGCTAATTTTTTTTTACTATTTTTAGAGGGTTTATATACGTCCCCCGATTTTATGCCGTTAAGCTCAAGGCGGTCGCCTGCCTGCCTTGCAAACAGCGTTACAGCGTGCAGCATAACTCTTGTTTCCGAGGAACTCCTCAACGTGTTTCTAATGTGTGCATTTACGAAAAGAACACTCAACTTCTAACAATTACATTTTATTGTAAACTCCCATTGCAACAAACATTTAAAAGTCTCACTTCTAACAATGTTGGAATTATAGTTTTTACTTATCGCGTCAATTATACCTAAACAACTACTCGCAGGATTTGTGTGAAACTACGATAGAAAGGTGTATTAGACTTAGCTTAAAACTTCCCGTCAATAAAAATATAGGGCTACCATTGAAAGTTGTCAGTCAGGCGACTGTTGTACGAGACCACTACACGCCGTTTCAATGTCTTGCAGTGAGACGATACCGCAACAGATGAGCCGGTCATCATCGCCCTTGGCGCAATGCTTCACTCACACAAACACACACACGACCACTTTTTAGCGATATTAATTTTTTACGCCTAAATGAAAGCAGATATCACAAACGTCTTTGGCAGTTATGTTTCAGATCGTCTTCTACGTGGTGGTTGATGTTTTCAAGGCAGTAAATACTATGGTTTGAGCAAATTATGTAACTAACGAAATTCTGGTTAATTGACTTTTTAGTCGGAACAGTACAATTTTTTACAATGAAGAAAATATTTATCGCGGTAAAACCATTTAAAACAAAACTGATACGCAAATTTTCAATATCGGCTCTCGTTTAAGAGAAGTCCTCGACTGGCGCATGGACGGCGTTGCAGCGTGTCACACGCATACATTTTTACGCGAAACCGCTAAAGTTATTCATATTATGTTTACCTACGAAAAGAACACACACTTGAAACCATGCTTCTATTTTTTCAAAAATGCAGCACACTTGTTAGAAACATGATTTTCGGGCCTCTCAAAATGGCTAAAATCGGGTTTTTTAGACTGTTGTAACTCCGAAAATATTACCTGAATTCGTAAAACGCAAAACGAGAAGCATGCGTTGGTCTTTACTTCAAACTATTCCAAAATAAAATATTGGGGTCACCGCTTAAAGTCCCATAGTAAAAAGACTACAACGAAAACCTTGCACGCCAGTTTGGCGCGCTGCGAATAGAGGCGATATGCTTCTCGTCAAGCGTGGGACACTGGCTCTTATCGCTACGCTGTTCTCACGCGTCAAAGGTGGAAATTTGACACTGCGAAGGACTCCTCTTAAGTTTAAAAAATTACTATCGTAGAAACTGGAGAGCATTGCCTTAATAACTGTCGGTAAAAATTGTCTAAACCTAAGTAAACGACACAAACATCCAAGTCCGTGCTGCGATTAGAACCCAGTACCTCACGCACCGCACGCCGGCATACTGAAGTTTTATTAATAAAGTTTCTAATTTATACATGCTTAATTAATGAAAAAGATGCAACAAGGTCACTGTCAAAAAAAATCTTGCCCCCCACCCCAAGAAAAAACTGAAATGACGCCCCTGCGCGTTGGGAAATCACGGCTGGGGATGTGACCGATGTTCGAGGCCACTGACTGTAGAGTTACGGTATGCGCATTATTATTGTTGCATGTTGTTTTTCTGAGGGCGGGCTGTATGGGGCCTGTGTCAAAACATCTTGAGGGCTAGCCCATGACTCAAAGCCCGGGTGTCTCATAGTGGGAATTCCGCAGAAACTACGTCATAGATACCAGTCCCAACTGCGTTTTCACCCTGCGAAGCGGCCTACGTGACTCAAATCACATCCGAAACATGATGAAATGTCTAATTTTACACCCCTGTAATGCGGTAATTTCCCTACGGTTTTGCCTAGTATGTTAGGGCTGAATCGACAAATTCGGGGAGAGTTCGTTATTGGTAGTGCTAGAGGAAGGTGCTACGCCTGTGGAGAGAGACTTGTGAAGACATCTTGGTGACGTCAGAGTATACTGTGAGGCGGTAGGTGGCTACCTTCGGAGCAGTGTTGGACGAACCAAGAGGACTACTACGGCGGGCTGACGAGCGAAGAAGGAGGTGCGCGACGGGAGTCGAACCGAAGACCTCAAGTGTGAAGACAGCGGTGCTCTCGGGGTGCTGCGCAGCACACGGCGATTCATCAGTACTGCGGACTATTAAGGTTGTACACTGTCATTATTTGAGAGACTGTTAATTGGAAATATGACTGAATTTTATTGTAATTTGTAGTGTTTAATTAATTGATGGTAGACATTTTTTGCGCTTTAATTGTCAGAGTTAATTAACGTGTCTGTGACACAGGAGTAATTTTGTGCATAACTAATGGTGTTGTGAGAGTTATAGTTGATTACTGTTTTGTGTATTTCGTAGCTTTGTGAGCTATTAAATCCAGTACTTAATTTAACTCTTTTATTTCTAAGTATAAGACCTCTATCCCAAAAGAACTCATGGGATTGCCCACATATAAAGTTTATGTCTCAAACTCGTAACATTATAAACATCACTCTCATAAAGCCTTTGTTTAATATTTTGCCATCAACACTGTTGAACGATTTTTGTATTTTTACAAGGAAAAGTTTTGGAATCCCAGTTTCCAATAAAGCCTTAGTAATACTAATTTTGCAAAATTGAATAATTTACAAAGTTAGTTTTTGTGCTTCTTTTGGTAACTGGGTTTCCAAAATGTTTTCTTGTAAAAGTAGCCTACTAAAAATTACAGTCAACAATCGATCTCACAAGGATAGTTCAGATCTGTTTATGAGAACTGTGCACAAAACACCATTTAATTTTGCTACATTTACGAAAAATTCGAATAAAGAGAAATTTCAAATAAGATTACAAACATGTTGAACTACATGCAGTTCAGGTGTCTGCCTACCTTCTCTGATGAGGTCACAGCTTTGCTGAAAAGTAAAAACGCTGCTGGAAAGAGGTTTAGCACGTAATCCACACACACAACACTTGCATACACGTTTCGGTTTCATTTATTTTATGTATCTTGGATTTTAGTCTCGCAAGACCATTTTTAATCCCTAGTTTAAATAGCACAGCTGATAATGGTAAATTTTAACGCACAGTAACCAAATTAAATAAAATACTGTAATATTCACTTGGCAGTATTGCCGTGCAGCGCGGGAACTTTGCCAACATATTGGATTAGTAACTTGGAAAACCAACTGCTGGTGACCAGTGTTGCCAACTGAAGTTTATAGGAAACCACTAATGGCACTGGAATATCACCAGAGACCTATATTATCTATAGGAAAGCAAATTTCCAATTTACTAGTACCAGTTTAAACAGTCTTCGCCTCCCTGTTTATCAACGTATAGGTTACAAAACTTGACCTTTAGTACATTATCTGAAATCACATTAACTGGTAGCAGTTCTGCTAGGTTCGGCTATATTCGGATCACTTAGGTGAGAAAGCACTACAATCGTAGCTTCTAACAGCGTCCCGTAGCCAATTCCCTCCCGTGTTCCTTCCGCCCGGCCACTCCTCCAACCCCTCATTCACCCGAATACTAACGCGGCAACTCTATCCTATGGAATTGTTTTTGGATGCGCTTTTAAACAGCTTGCTTTGGATGTGTATGAGTTCTTATCATCCAATTGACAGCGTTGTAATCCGAGTGGAATTTGTAAAAAGATACACCTTTCTGCGCGAGTCATGGTTAGCTTCCTAGTAGAGACAAGGTTGCAAGTAAATATTTGTTATAGTCAGAGCATTGTCACGAAGCTGCCTGGGCAAGCACTGCTTACCTTGCTTACCCTGACGAGACGCCCTGAAACGTAGGTTTATTGAAGCCAATTTGCGAAAATTAAATAATAGCAACCCTTGACAACAGTTTTAGCCAACGTTTTATACAAAAATTTTTCCAGTGTTACTAACTTCTTAGGTACAATATCTAACGCCGGAACCTCGTGCATTTAACTGCGGCGCAGGAGACCACGCGTAACGAATTAGTAATTTTGGATAAATATTTACTCATAAAGTTGGCAAATACCATTATCTAGGATTGTCATTTGAGTATTTTATCCATATTGGCTTCGAAAAAAGCGTAGGAATAAAATTATGTTTTCAGCGTTTATTTATATACCACGCACTCTTAAGGAGGTGGAAGTGTTGCGAGACGCGACTTTCGTGCGAACAGCGTAAGTTGAGACAGCCAGCGACAGAAGTCAAGGACTGCGGCGCGCTCTGTGCGGCTCGCATTTCCCTTTTGCCTTGCCGAAGCAACGAACTGTGTTCTAATCTCGAGTCTCGTAAATATTCTGATAACAGTAAATATCGCGGCCTGGAGAATTCTTCTACCTACTCCCTGTTACCCCCGTGCCTTCACCCTGGCGCGACATTTTTCTTGTAACTCCGAGACAGAGAGTCGTCGCGAGATTTCTGGACTCTTTGTTAAGAGTAAGGGACCTGCGCTACAGGCTGGGAGAGTTTTTTTGCCTAGATTCATCTCGTGTGCGAGTGAGTGAGTCGTGGTGACAGTGATGGGTTGTGAGCGGTACTCAAGATATTCTGCGATATTGTGCTGTGAGGAGCTGTGTTGACGAGGGTATTCTGACTTTAAAAGGACCATCGGGGTGCTTTGAGTTAGGACATTGGGTGTGTAGACAGACATTTAACTAACAGAGAGCTTGTGTAAAGGCATTTTTAACCATTATGAATGCAGTAAATATTTGTTTCGTTTGCCTTTAACTTGCAATACAATCGTGACTTTAAAAGAGACAATTATTGATATTTAATCGAAGACTTCTATCCCTCAAGTGCCTTGCCAAATTGTAGCAATATTAAATATCCTCCCAAGAAAGAAACATGTAAATTGTAGCCTATATTTCAGTTAAGATATAGTATAATGCGAAAAAAAATATTTGTTAAAATTCACATATCGAGGTCTTCGACATCGTCAAGACCATCGCTGATATCGTCGATACAAACATGTCGAACTTTTGTCGACATGATGTAGAGTTGACATCACATCATAGACGTAGCTCAGCCTTATTCAGGGTCCTATGTGTTATATCTAAAAACTGTCACTTTGTCGGCGTTGCCAACTAAAATGAACCCACCTTTGTAAACATGTCTTCAAAATAGAATCTAAATTTGTCAGAAAGCATGTGTGGGTTTTCTATCCAGCATTTTAAACTATCTCTACAAAATATTCTGCACAAATTAATTTCTAAGGAAATAATCCAATCCAAACAGCATCGAATGTAGATTACACGTGTTATTTTGAAGTATTTATCACTTTTGGAACTGTTTTTGCATTTAAAAGAATATGAAAATAAACATGGCTTGTCTCAGCCGTCACAAAACGCAGTATACGAAATGGCCGAGTGTCCAGGGTACGAATGAAAAAACTTTTATGCAGGTTACTGCAGTAAATTTAGTCCGTTTACTCACTACACTAAATTGCCGATATCTGAATGTTTACTGTTTTGCATTTCGTCTAGATCACCTATATGGAGTCTGGAGTTTTCCTACGCACCTAGCATTTATTTTCCACAGTGTGTTTTGTTATTTTTAAAACAAGCATTCATGAAGATACCAGGGTTTACTACATTTTCCGAAGTTAACTTGTAGGGAACATTTTCTTTTCTTCTGAAGGTAGTTGCCATTTACCAAATACGTTTATTACTTACTGACTTTGAAATCGTTGGCATTCTACTTGTTTCCTTGCGCCACAACGAGTGAGATATAACTTACATGCCTTTTCTAGAACAATTTGTTTACCAACGTTTTTTGTACTTGATGGTCTCAAGTGCAGAACTACCATCCATTTCAGCATCCTCTGCCAGTGCCAGCATGTGTTCGGCACAGCTGCTTCACATAGGTATTTCAATGGAGAAAATAAGGTAGGGTTGTTATGAACGCTCAACGCAATTTGACCTCAAGCCAGTAACATAGCTTCTATTATTTATACGTCTACTCTCGCCTTCTCCTGCCTAGCCACTTATAGGTAGGAGTTCTCAGACTGCTGTGTGCCTGCATTGAGAGGGTTCAAGATTCCAGTTCCAGAAGCGTCGCACGCGCACCTATGTTGTCCTCGCAGGAAGTCTGCGACATCTTCATTACGTTAATAACTGTTCATACGTCTCTCACAGCCACGATGTCTGTTGTTCTTCCAGTGTTGGTGTAGTCTTATATACGTCACACTAGATGTTTATATGTTTATTTCTTCATTGTGATCGTGGCATGTATTGTTTCTTGTGATATTCAACAGGTTTATGTTAGGTAATATACGCGAGTTATTGGCATGTTTGTTGACAACATCGATCACCTGCTCGATTTGTTTTTAATTTTTTTGTATTTATAATTAGTTTCAAGTTACGGCACTGTTATATAAATTATTTTAAAAATATTTTTATGATTACTGGTATTTTTGTTTATAACTTAATACGTATAATTGATTATTATATTTTATTTAATGTGGGAGTAACATACGTAACGTCTATAATTTAATTTTTGAGACATATTTCAACTAACAGTACCTCCATATCGATGTTTTTATGGAATGTATTTAAATAATTCCGGTATATTATATGTAGAGATGGTGAAATTTCGCGAATTCAATGACCTGCATGTTAGAATCAAATATCCTATGCATACTCAAGTCACCACCATTTGTCCACTACTCAGCGGAACAGCAGCCAATGAACAAACAGACAGGGCTTGAGTATGCAAACGATATTTGAATCTAACGTGCAGATAATTGTATTCGCGAAATTTCACCATCTCTAATTATATGTAATAATTTATCCCTTTGAATAATATAAACATATATTTTAATTATATTAAAGAACGGTTATTATACATCAATATTTGCCATTAAAATGAGATTATTTTGCCATATATAGATTCTGATTTGTTTCAATTGAATAATCTTTTACTTTAGTAAAATAATTTGTTAGTATTCACTTAACTCTACAGTTTTAATTAAAAAAAATGGTAATGTGTCACTTACATGCATTCTCGTTCTTTATTACTTTTTTAGTTTATTTTTCCTTTTGAAAATGTTATTGTTTTCCAGATTTGCAATTACGAACTACTACGTTGTTTGGTTGTCTTGTCTTCCGGGCTGGAGCCGCGTCGTGTGAGTATCTTGTACCGACGTTTTGCCGTACCTTTCAGCAGGCGAAACATAGGCGTAAGCTACCAACACAATGTGGAAGCCAGCCTGTCAACGCCGCGAAAGCCTATCTTCTACTACGTTATTTGTAGGTGTTTACATATTTTACCACTGGCTCATTACCGCGTGTTACATAAATAATTTATCGTAGATAATTCTAATGTCCTGCTTAATCCTTTGAATAATGTAAATATGGACGTTCTATACATTCCATCAGACCGGTCATAGCGCACAGCACATGCTTTCGTTAAATAACTAAACGTATTATTAAAGTATTCGAACAATTCTTGCAATGGAGTGATGAGGCGAAATATTGTGGATATCCATGATTGCAGCTCCATATCGTCACAGAAAACAAAGAGTTAAACGAGAAAAATAATAAAGGTAAATTAGCCATGTTAACGAGTATCCTTAAAAATTTTTTTTGGAGTGGGCTTTATATGCACTTGTACTTGACCTTTTAAAATGACGGCTATCTGCATAAAGTTACGTGTCCTGACAACTAAATTGGCAGTTGTACCTCCATTTATAAGGCGTTTGTGAGGAGTAGAAGTTCATGCACACTTCAGAACGCCGCGCCGGCTCGTGAACATGTGTTTCATGTTACATGATAAGTGAAAATTAGAATGAAAATAAAATGTTCACTTTATGACTTAAAGTACTTACATTACTAATTTGACCAATCAATAGTTGCATAAAGTGAAACGATGTTTAGTACAAAATTTTTCCAGTTATATTCAGGTTAAACTTGTTTTATCTTGCGTATGTAAGATATTCTGGACATAATACTCTTCAGTTCTCAGTTTCAAGTTTGACACTCCTCAACAATCACGTTTATAAGTTGTTGATCGAATTATATTTCCACTGTTTTATCTCACGAAGTATGTGCAGCTGGAGTTCATAATAATGCAATAGTTTCTGTTGTTTGCTTAGTAGCTTTATGTATTCTGGAAAGCGACCATACGTATAGTTTCACCGTAAGTACTGCAGTGGAAATGCCAGGTATACAGGCTGTATCACTGAATGAGTCGTCAAGTGCTTTACGCTGGTATTTTTGCGTGTATTGACATTCTGTTTTCGTCTCTGTTTAGATAACATCTGCCCAAAGAAAATGTGTCGTCGGCTTCGTCATGTGAGGTCCTGATTAGTAGCGAAACGCCATTTTGTTGGGCTTTGCAAGTTAAGGACGTTGGACCCGTAAAAATTCAAAACTTTATATTTTTGCCAAACGCTGGTCAACTTTTACACATCAGATGACATGTAATTTTCCAAATAAAAAAAAATTAGGTCCCATAGTTTTAGCATAATCACCTATCAAAGTTGCAAAATGGCAGTTGCGGTGTAGCCAAAATAATAAAAAATTATTAACTTGCAGAAACAAGATAATTAATATTAGTTCTTAATGATATGAGCTACTTCAAGACTCTTTTGTAAACACAAAGCGATACGTTTTTGTATTTTTAAAAAAATTGATGAAAATGAGTAAATTTTTGCATAACTTTGACTTTTGGCTACTACTGAAATTTTCAAAACTAACTTTTGTCAACCATGTCATAAAATGCATTGATACATAATCAGTTACTGTAATTTTGAATTTATTAGTTAATTACTTTTTTTGATTTTGGCTACACTGCAATGGTCATTTTGTGACTTTGATGAGTGATTATGCAAAAACTATAGGGCCTATTTTTTATTTTGGGAAATGACGTCATCTGATGCAAAAGTTGAACAGTGTTTGGCACAAATATAAAAAAAAATTAAACTTTACGAGTCCAACTTTTAGAGGATTTAATATTATTTCGACAATCGTTAGTAAGGCGAGAATATAAATGTAAATTGTGCCAAAAAAATGTTTTTCTGCATTTTTGAAATAGCGACTAAGGAGCGTAAAGGGCATCTCACGACTCATAAGTACGGCCTGGTAGTTTTTGTGAAAAGATGTTTGCAGCACTTTGTTTCAGTGCCTTACGTCCTCATCTGCATCTCTGCTTTGTGGTCAGTGATTAGATGCCTTAACACACAACGTCTGGAGGTTAAACCCGCAAATCACAGACGTGTTGTGTCACAGTTATCCATGTACTGATTGGCACAGTCGAATGATAACTCTGCACAAAAACACTCGGTCAATAATCATTAAGTTGAGCTGCAAGTGTACACTTAAGACACTGAAACAAAGTGGGGCAAAAATACTTTCGCGAAAACTACCGGGCCTTACTCACTATTGTCACCGACTATTCAGCGCCACTGCAAGAATGTCGGGAGGTTAACCTGAGCTTGACAGGTATTCCAGTTGCCATGGGAAGGATGCGTCATCGCGCAACAGTGTTTGATTCGCTGTTCTTTCTCCTAGATGGTTAAAATACGGCACTCATCCTGAACAACCATCAGTGACGTAGCCCAACAAAAAATGGAATTTATTAAGGTTATTCTGTGGGAAGAAACGTGAAATAAAGATACGTCACCAGCTAACATGCCAGTAGATAAAATACTGATGGCCCAATTTTGTGCAGTCTAGTGCGTCATGTACCAGATTGAACATTTTGAAATTACCTTACTGGATGTTTACCTCGTGACTTAAACGTTTCTATTCCGAGGACATAGTTGCTGTTGCGCATAATTGGATCGCCTGCTGAAAAACTTGTTTTCAAGTGTAAGTAGAAGATAGCGAGTTCCTGTGCGAACTTATCGAACAAGTAACTTTCCAAAATACGTTTCTTACATTTTTTGAATTGTTTCATTTCTTCCACCTTACCAGTTTTGTGATCTTGAAAACATTAATTTAAAGGGATTTTAGATTTGAATCCACAGTGGTGTTTGCTAATGTTTCATTTGCTTCTTCTAGGGACGAACATGGATTCTTTGTTTTCTTTGATAAAAAACGTTACTGTATTTACGTATTTAAAAATAACATTATCCTGTATGATTGCAGAATTTGATAGATTTCATCTTACTCTATGTCATGGCTTTGTTTCATCACTATGAAACAAAATGTACACTATTAGTATAGCGCAGTTTTTACGAAAAGTGTATTAATTAATTTTATAACTACGCCCCGAAATGAAACAACGCAGCTAGTTACATGGAAAACATTTAAGTATTGTACTATTTCTCGCCACATTTTGCACATACTATATTAAGAAACAGAAAGACTTGCGTATGTTACGCTTCTGGTCTTCCTGGCACCTGGCACACATGTTTCATAAACAATTGCTATCTTAATAATATCAGTTATAACCTCCGAAGTTTAATGTTCAGTTATTTTGGTGGTCAGGATTTTAGACCATCGCGTCCAATCCAACAATAAGGAAGTGTTCATTCATAATGGCTTTTATTTTGATTTCCGGCATGATGAATGGTCCGGTGGATATGTGTCGCTCTGCAAGACATATTACCTTTTTTGTATTTTTGGACACGAAGTTCGATGGTGGGGGCAGTTGAGGAGCCACCATGACTTTTTAACCCGATCGCCATCTGAAATGACCTTGCCCGGCTGCTACCCTTTTCCTTGTATACTCTCAAGAATAGCTAAAATTGCCCATTTTGTTCTAAAAAACGACGAAAATATCTTCTCAGAGGGAATAGATCAAATTTTTGTGGGTCACTGATTGATGGCTACACGGACAATCAGTATTAAACGCAAGTTATATTTTTTATTATCTGTATTTATTACCGTTGTTTAGTAATTTTTTCGCCCTGCATGTATTTGATAAAAACTTTTATTGCGTATATGTTATGTTTATTTTGTTTATTTTATTATTGAATTACTTACTAATTTATTTTTTTCTTTTGGTTATGTTACCGGTAATTAGTCTTATGGTCAATATTATTTATTATTTAATTTTATAATTTAGGCTAATTAATAATTTTCAAGTGTTGGGTTTTGGAAATTATTTATTTTCTTGTGTTTTTATTTCTCATTGTTTTTATTATATATATATATATATATATATATATATATATATATATATATATATGATTGAAGGGCTTAGTGCAGTAGTGACAAGCCACACTTTTATGAAAATTTTCATTTTCAGAGCCAGCATTGCTGTATCTGTCATCGGTGCAAATGATTTTTAAATATCTCAGTAGATGACGCCAGTATCGCAAAATCATCTTAATGCTCAACTGCCGTTTTTCATACATTTCTTTCCTATAACATGACAAGCCACAGTTCAAGTTGGATTACCTGTCCAGCTCAGGTTAACCTCCCGACATTCTTGCAGTGGTGCTGAATAGTCGGTGACAATAGTCCATGTTGGTGGATATGACTTTGTCTTGAGCTGCACCATTTCGTCCGTGTGCACTGACCTCAGTAAGTAATTATTTGGCACATCATTACATGCGACAGGAAGTACATAATATTGGAAGCAAGAGTATGACAAGCCACAAATTATGCATTAATACTTATATCAGACGAAGTGGTTAAAGATCCGTTATTATTTAATTTGTAGAATACATCCACATCATAATCATTAATAATGGAACTGTTACTTTCTTCGTCGCTGTCCAAACATTCCTCAGAAACGTGATTTTTAGAGCAACAATATGACATGCATTCACTACAAAGATGTTACGTATTTTTAAACATCCATTTATGTTAATATCTATTTATTTCTAAGCCGTCATTGTAAATAGTTAGAAAGTTCAGATTGTCTGCTCTGCCCGAGGTATTATTTTGTTATATTTTTATGTACAATACAGTTTCTACTGTCAATTATCACTACAAGTTTAAATAAAATTGGTATTTTATGTTGTGAGTTTCAAAACCAGGCTCATGCGTCGTTGCCAGTTTGTGATTTATATTTGTTCGTGCTTTCACCTCAAATCTCCTCCACCTCCACCTCCTCCTCCACTTATACCACCTCTACATCCTCCACCACCTCCCAACATCCCTAAGTGTCCGTTGTAGTTTATAATATAATTTTCTTATGTCAGGATTCGAAAATATTTTTTCCGCGGAACTTTTAAAATTGTCCTTCAGTCAGCTTTGTTATGCCTTGTGCAAGACTTGAAATTCCTGTTGTAGGACTTAAAAATATTTCTTTCCTTGGAACATAGTTGGTATAATTTTTTTATTCAATTAACTGTTTACATCTAAAAACCAAAACAGTATCTTTATTGTACGAACTTAACGCCAACAATAACGAGTGCATTATTGCATTCCAACATTTGCCATCCAGGTACTAAAAATAATCACCAGCCCAGTCGTACCTCAATCGTACTTCAGTTTTTATGCCTAAATATTCGCTTTCGTAATTAAATTTGCATATCAACTAACCAACTACACTTCTCGTCACGAAGCAATCATTAAAAAAAGTGTGCCCTATATTTATTTATTTGTGTGTATGTGTGTACAGGTGTCAAATAAGTCCAGATTCATCCTACGGGAAACTGAAATGGGAGAACAATGGAACATTGAACATTGTAGTAGCGATGTAGTGTGTTGACGTACGACGGCGTTATGTTCACCTCCATGTACCATTACGACAACAAATGTTCAAATTAATGGCCGCGATGAACTTTGCACACGTGGATGCGATGGTGAAAATTACTTTGTACACGATATAACTTGGCCGGCGTGATGGAGCGGTATGGGGTGGTGATGATGTTTTCCAGTTCGTCGAGAGAACGTGGGCGTGCCCCCCACAGGCAAAGAAAATCAAAGGACAACATGTCTGGCGATTGTGGAGGCCATTATACGTCCTTTGCGGCCGATCCAACATCCGCCGAATGTTGTGTCAAGCCATCATCGCACTTTAACACCGAAATGCGAAAGAGCACCATCTTGATGAAAGTAAAAGTTAGCACGTAATGCTAAAGACCTATCACCAAAATAGGGTGCAGGTATGTCTTGCAAGAGTTGCAGATTGCATGTGGAGTTGACATGTCCTGCAAGGAACACATGTCCCATTACCATGTCAGTACGAATTTTATCGCGCGTCAGAATACGATGCACAGACGTTTTGGAAATCCCACTTAATACATGTGAAATCTTTCGCAAATATCGAGCGACCCCAACACACTGTCATCATCGGTTGATGTTCGTGGGCGACCTGTGTGCGTTGTTTGTCTGTTGCATAGCCGGTCTCTTTAAAGCGTTTGAAGATATGACCAACACTTCTTTGCCCCGGGTTTGGTTAGTCTGGATGGCGGCGGTGGAATTAATGACATTTTTGTCGCCGAGAGAGACCTGTGACATGCAGTAGTACAATTTCGGCCTTCTCCTGCATGGAATACTCATGCTTCACACCTTCCGAATGGTCCATGTGTCGGTTTACCTGCTTCGTGAAACATGTATCATGTGTGAATTACATTGTTATTCCGCATTAACATTATATTACATTAAAATCACTTATTTCGCATTTCCTTACGAGATCCGATTTTACCAGTGAGGCCAGACGAATGGGATATCCATACACACACATATACACATACACACACATAAAGGTTGTCATATATTCTGATTCTTTACTTGTCATACTTAACACATTTTTTTTTTTATATTTGTAACTCCGTACATGAAACTGCAGGACTCCCTCGACTCTTTTCACTCTTTATGACTCCCTCGTGACTCCTTCAAGACTCTTTCATGACTCCATTACGGCTTGTTTTTTATGACTCCTTTGACTTCTTTAAGACTCATTTGTGCAAGAATTTTCTTATGAAGTTAAAAATTAACTATAACCGGTTTCACAAACCTCTGTTAAGCATTTAACATTTGCTTAAGATGATTAACAGAAGATTTAACACGTGAAGTGATTCACCAATTTCTGTTAGGCCTAACATGTATTAAGTGCTCTTAAATTTAACAGCTTAGACATTTACTGTTAAATATCTTAACATCAGTTTAAAGCTCACTATGGCTGTCAATCGGAAAAGGAGCCGAGGTTAAATTATCTAACAAACTGAAACAGCCCTCTCCTCCCCTCTCTCTCCTAGATGCAATGTGGTTTTATGCTACGGGGTCCTTCCAATTATTTTTGATACGCAATCCTGGTGTATGAAAAGCTTTTGTGTGCAGAACAGTTTATAAGGTTTTGTCTGAAGTATCAGAATTATGACCAAGATAATCAATACTTCCCTGATGCTGAGAGACTACCTAAGACTAACATTTTATCACAATTTGGACATCCTGTAAACAGAGTTAATTTAACTTGAACATGTCAGGACAAAGAGCTTAATGGAAATTACATTTGGAGTTTGGAAAATGCATTTTCCTGGGTTATTAATTGGAAGAAGAACCAACGTACTGAAGTCACTTGCAATAATTGTTGCTAAGGTAATGTTGCATAACATAGCTACGGAGCACAGTTCTACCCTTTTCACCTCTTATGGATAAATGTATTTTAAAATAATGAAATAAAAATTTTACTTCCGTAGAGGTCGAATTAATAAAACACCTATTTAGTGTGTGAGGTCTACAGTTCACGGCTATGGCCGTGGCTTGATGCGTCAATCAGACAGAATATATCAACAATTTCTTTTGTTTCCTTCTTTAGACATTAAAATTTGTACCATATAAACATTTCTGTTTTGCCTCCATTACAACAAGCATAACTCTTCTATATATCAAATGCATATACACACATGGTAACTTTCAGAATAAATTTGTTTTAATTTTCCGAGCTTGATCATATTGTTATTAAATTTGTCTCACATTTGGGATTTTCTGGTTTAATTCCATATTTTGGGGTCCTGGTATGTGTAACGATTAAGCACTTGCCCTCCAACAAAAGAATCTGGGTCCGATTGCCGTCATAATGAAAAGCAGATTTTCGCATTGTGGGAATCGTGTAGGACAATGCCGCTGATATAGGTGGTTCGCGATAAAGTTAGCACTTTTGAAGACCGCATTGTCTAGAATTTTAAATAAAATATATTATTTGTTGTGAAGTCAAACTTGAAATATTGATTACGTACAATATGTACACTTTGATTGTTGCGTAGTAATTTTTTGTTTCTATTAAAATGTTACAGGAAAATGTAATTTACCCAAAAGAAAAAAAAAGTAACAACACTGAGAAAAAAAATTTGTTGGTGCAAACAAAATTTATTTGAATTAACCAAATCATTTGTTTGTATATGGGCAATGAAATATTTATTTGCTCGTACCAAATTATTTTGTTCCCTCGATTTGTTTGAGGCAAATTGCTGTATTTTGTTAGCAGTACCAACTATTTAGATGGCCATAAAAATATTTCGTTGGGCATATCAAATACACATGTAATATTTGAAAAACTAAACAAATTATCTTTTGTAAACTTAAAAAGTTTAGGAAATTTTAAGATCTAAAAATAATAGTGTGGTCGTGCTTGGATTTTATCTATTGTCCCTTCACTTAACCACTTTCTATTCATGACCTAACCAACTAAGCTACGAATGCTTCAATGGCAGGGGGATTGTTATTTGTATAGGAATAGTTAGTCCTAATATTAAATTACGATTGTACGAGACGTGCAGCTGCGATGTTTTTCAAGTTTATAGTGTTTTCTTTTGTGATCGATCGAATTAACCACTTTGAATCTGTTATAGCTAAAATTAAGATAATTTAATTATGCTGATTAACAGTTTAGACGTCCTACTTGTCGCACAAGCTTATATTTTGAAAGTTGACGTATACAGTGTTCGCCATTTTATCGCTCACGCACGCCGTCTGCCATCTTCCGCAAGTCAACCAAATAAATATAGTTTCGCCAACAAAATCGTTTAGTCCAACGAAAAAAAAAGTTAGTTCAAAGCACATCACTTATTACCAACAATTTTATTGTGTTGACAATTTCTAACAAGTTGTTTGTTTACACAAAATATTTATTCGACGTCCTATAGTAATGAGATATGCGTTTGGCACAAACAAAGTGCGTTTAAATGAATAATTTTGTCGAGGGAAATAATTAAATTAGTTTGGAGGACTCCAAGCTTGGTCTTACCAACGAAATATTGTTTAACTGAAGCAAACATCACCCAAACAAATAAATTTGGTATAATGAAACAATTCTTTCTCTCAGTATAGGGTTTCAAATGTGCTTATTTTATCCCGAATGACCTATAGGCGGGTTTTCTTTGGGATCTCCCATGTCACCATGATTACCTTAATAATAAGAACCGCTCAAATACTCACTCACTCACTCATTCCCAAGTGATAAATTTGTTGGGGTAGATACTTCCTTAAATGGAAAAAACTTGTGCAGAAATTTCTTCTTACACTCTCTATCTACTTTTCTCACAGAAGAATTTTATCATACCCCAGGGGTACAAAGTATGTTTATACCTACAAGAATAAATAAAACATAACAAGTTCTTGGTATACTAATTTGCAGAAGGATTCAGGATAGTAGGCGCGTAGTGCCTGCATTAAAGAACCATTAAATTTATATTAAGGTGAACTCAATTTGAGATTAAACTGTAAAATGTTAAGTCTTTACAAAGCTCATATTTCAACATTGTGAATACCAGTGGCATTTATTTATAACGTTGGCTGTTTTAAAAACGTACAGGCTGCCCGTAAATTAATGACCCCAATTCAATAGACCATAATTTGGGTTACAGAGGTTCTATCTGTAACGGTTTGTTGCAACGGAAAGCACACATCCACGAGATGTAACCAAATATGATACAACTTCGACGTGGGTCCCATTCATAACCCGAAGCACTTCTACCCGAAAGGTGATTTCGTCCCATACTTTGTGCAGCATTTCTTATGAGATGGAAGCGACAGCATTTTTTATCCAGCGTGTCATTTCCCGTACATAGAGCAACGTAGTTGCGTACACCTGGCCCTTTACATAACCCCATAAAATAAAAAATCGAGTGGTCTGGAGATCCAAAGGGGCATACATTGACTCATTTTGACAATTTTCTGTTGACACATACGTGGGCTGGAAAACCCACGAGCATTTGTTGAACATGGACATGACTGTCCCAAGAAAAATGTGAGGTGTGCTCTTTCCAAACAGAGTTTAATGGTGCCCACGTTGAAGTTGTCTAATACCTGGTGAAATCTCGTGGATGGTTATATTTCATTACAACAAACCGTTTTCCGATATCACTTTTTGTAACACAAGCTATGGCGTCTTGAAATGGGGTCCATAATTTACAATCTGTTCATTTAAGTGATTGTACTGCTTTTTTGTAGGATTGTGTATTAGTGTTAACAATTTTCAAAATATAATAATTGTAATTAACCACGAAATAAAGCAAGCAGGAAAAGATACACGTGGTTTGATCACCTCCGACGACAGTGACTCTCCGTGGAAAATTGTCCACTGGGGTGAGAAAAATGTATATTTTACCTTCCTAATTGTTTTATTTTTAGGTTATAAACAAGACAGCAGTTTGTTTGAAGTGAGTATTTAACTAATTGTGTTTACATAACCCGTAAGAAATTTATTATTATAATTCCTAAGCTTTCCGTTTTAGGTGACTACGGAGGTGATGATATGATTTGATAATATTGCTACGCAAGTATGAAATGTCTCTGTGTACTTCAACACAAGATGTAACCAAAAACAGTCACCACCAAAGACAAAATGGAGGCTTTTTTTCCGTTCTTTTACAACATCAAACAGCTTTGCCAGCTGTGATGAGTCAAATAATTTCTCTACTTTTATTTTCGAGGGTTTATTTACGTCGCCCGGTTTTATGCCGTTAGACTTTGTAAGGGGCGGCTTACACATTAACTAAACATAAGTAAAGGATACAAAGATACATGCCCTGTTGGGATTCGAACCCAGAACCTCTCGCAACATACGCCGGCATGATACCGACCACGCTACAGAGGCCGGCGTCAAATTATTGTAGAGTTACAATGTCCATTGAGGTTATTGTATCCTGAGGACAGTAAAATATTGATAAATACAAAGTGTAATTTAGTATTTAAAATTAAAATGTATTAATAGTAATTAATATCTGTGGTTCCTTTCCTCAAATTCGTATGAAATTTGTCAGTTACTTTACATTTATTTTAATACTTATATTTTGCTATGGGGACAGTCAATCTACGGAGGTGATATTTTTGGTGAATTTTGTTAAGTATAATCACAAGTAAATTAAATTTGCTATAAATAGTGCATGTAGGGCAAATAATCGGTACAAGTAACATTTTGAGTTAATTGGTAGTTTAAAAATGGCATTACAAACACAATTAAGCTCAACGGACAGCAATATACAGGCTGTTTGGTAATGATAGGAGCAAACGAAAGGGGTGTGTCAAGGACGATGAAACAAACAAATAATGCTAATAAACAAAGGGCCGGAAAACGACGGAAAATACTGATACAATTATGTTAATGTTTAATTAGTACCTAATATAATAATAATTATTATACTTATTATATAATGTCTATTCCCATTCTACAGATTAATATTCTAGACCAGCACCTACAAAATGGAAACATGGCCCCTCCCGCCAGCCCCAAAACTAACTCTAGATCAGATTCTGTTTATATTTTTCCGTTAAATCGAGATTTACGCAATAAAAATCCAGTGGAAAGTGTGAATGTTGTATTTTGTAATGTTCACAACATTTGTTGTTCTGGTAGCCAACGATTTTATTACGTCGCTTTTCACTTTTGTGTTACGTAATTCTCGGCATTATAATTTGTCTTTGTAGGTCTCAGCATTATAATGTGGCTGCGTGGTATGCTAATCACATTTAATTGCAATAAATGGATTGACATTTTGTAAAAGCCATTTTCATGAACGTGTGACAGAAAAACTGGCGGAATAGGATTCGCTCAGTGTCGTATGCGTTTGTGTTTTCTTTCCAATCCGAAAAACTTTAATTTATCTCGTATAGTTGACTTTCGATTGATTTTGGGAATTTGTTATGTTTCCGGTTTATTTTTAAATACATTTACGAATTAAATTTTGATACGAAATTTACATAAGTTAATTGCCCGTGATCTTTGAAAGAACTGTGCAATGGGAGTGCATGACTGGATTCAGTTTCTTGGACGTACTCCATTGCAAATTGAATGACTGTCAAAGAAAACTAAACAAATAAAAGAAAACAATAATATATAGTCAGCTGACTAAAGCATACTCTGCTTATATTATGGTTTTATTTTATTTTCTTACTTTGACAGTCATTCAATTTGCAATGGAGTACGTCCAAGAAACTGAATCTAGTTAATTGCCCGTGTTATACATTAATTTTCAGCTAGTGTGCAGTAATGATAACTGCCACATTTCGCCATTTTACTTCAGCATCAAGTATCATGTTCATGTTTTCCAAATTATTTATTTATGTAGTGCTGGAACTCCGATAATCAAAGCGTTTAAGCTAAGTATAATGCATTCTCGGTAAAATTAGCAGTTTTTAAGGTCCTATAAACAGGTAAATAACCAATACAATTTTATTTTGACCTTAGATGTTACTTTTCAGACCGGTAAAGGGTTTAGTTGTCACAAGTCAATGTTGGTACTAGCAAGTGACGAAAGAATATAAATTGTCTGAAATGACATACTAAGCAAAGCTTTTAAAGTGCTCAGTCTATTGTGAAAAGCCTGTATTTTAGGTTAAGTAGCCGATATAGGTATAGCGATCTGTTGCAAAAAAAAAATAGAAGCCTATTTTGCATGGCAATGTGCCATCGATTGAACTTGCCCGAGGAGCTGTGTGGTGGTTGCTTGTCGTTCCTGTTTCAGCGGTTTTTTGCCCCTTCAACCCCTACATCCCCTCCAGGACCAGTTCTCAGTTACGTCATATGAAAGATCGATTGTGGCTTGCTGGGCTCGCCCCAGTCTCGCTGCCCCTTTCCTTCAAGTCCTAGCCTCACTTTAGGTGTTTTAGGAGTGCCAACTTAACTGCATTTAGAATACTTATTTTTATGTCATTATGCACGTTTTAAAACGGATTTAACTGTTAGTCATAAGTGTCTTAACACTAACTATAACTACGCACACACACACTCTTGGTTTGTGGGGTATTTTAGAATTTAAATTTGCATATCCTTATTAGGAAGGAACAAATATAAATTGCTGAAAACTATCAGTTAATTTTAAAATGCTAAAATGAGGTGAACATTTCAGGAAAAGTGTGTGAACAGTACCTCATTCATTGCCTTTCGCGAGCGTGACGACAGTTATTTCATGGAATTTTTTTGTTTATTTTAGTTTTTGATACTTATTGAAAATTATCTAAGAAATCTGATCTTTCTAAATTTGTTACATTCTAGATAGTGAGTCGTCTTGGGAAACAGAAATTCAATGGCTTTCCGAAGAATTGCGTGCTATCAGGTCGGACTGTATATACATCATTCGTGATCATGAATGTTTCCCGTTCATCCAGAACAGAGTTGGTACATAATTCGCTTGCAACCTATGTATTCTCAACGTTACAGCGTTCAGTTAGGATTCTCGTTAGTAATGGTTCGTCGGTAAACATCTGTGTTTGCACGTACAACCGTATCTCCGTAAATAATTTATCTGGGAATGCAATTTATTTGAAAAGGCAAGAGTCTATAGACGCCACTTTTGACCATAGTCTTGTCCAATGTCTTTAACGAGGAAAATGAGTGAAAATGGCTAAACATGTTTTTTTATGTCTTCCGTGATCAGTCTCCTCACGGTACATGAGAAAAGTAAGTTTTAGCTTGGATTTTGTAATTGAGTCATTTGTATTTTAGCACATGCAGGAATAGAGCATTGTTGCAGATCACACTTTGAGTGATACTGGTAGAACGAGCGCGATCAGGATATGTAAGACCGCGGTTACACGGGCCTCGGAACTAGTTTAATTTAAACTTGCTCAGCCGCACATGTGGTCACACGATGTCTGAAGTAGTTCATATCGTTGCTGCTTCCTATTCTAACTGAACAGGTTGTAAAGGTTCTTCACCTAAACAACAATCTCTATGCCTTGCTGTGATTCGCTCATTAAACGTCAACAAGCATTGCTCACAAGATGGCTGACAACCCCGTGTTATGTTGCAGCAGCGGAAATTAAGTTATTAAAATGTTTTGTTGGCTACGTATAAGTAAAATAGTTTCATATATATTAAAGTATGAGCCCTTTAATATATTTGCAACGGAAAAAGAATGTATGCCATTTCCAGTACACTTGTATGCATGAAGCAGGCACGTGGTCTTTCGCGGTGAAAGTAACTTTTCGAAAATCCTTGCCACGTTCCATAAAGTGTAATATTGATTTAAATGTTTTGTGTCACGAAGAATTTTTGTCGCCACATAACACATTGCACCAACATATGAATGTGTTCCAAGCTTTGGTATGGGGTAAGTAGAGCTTTCAAAATTTTATGTTTATCGCGACTGACGCAACTTTTAACATGTAAACAAGTGAGTTAAATATAACGTAAATTTGACGTGTCTCCAGCTACTTTCCTCTGTTTACCTTTTGTACATAGGTTAAACGGTTAAACCAAACATAATCTCAAAACCACGGAGATAGGAGTATACAGGAGATGGCATGTTGGGACTTCCTTGAAGTCGACGTATATATGCCAGTTTTGCGCGAACAATACGTTATTGTTGGCCAACACACAGCAACAAGTAGATCGAGTAAGGTTTTCGTAAGCGCCTCATGTGGTATTAATACTGTAGAATGAACAGGTTTGAATGAAATCGGTTACGTGCGTTGAATTCGGGTGTAAATAGCGATAAGGTATGTGAACTACACCTGCTACTGTTACATTCCATGAGTAAAATGGCAATGTTTTACATTTGCAAAATGTAAATTTATGTGGTTAAACAATTGTTTATGTAAATAAACCTAGCAAACTAACCTGAAAATACAGCCCTATAATTATATTGTTTATTTACGCGTGTGTACGTCACTGACGATGTGCAACTGCTTGCTAATAGCAATAAAACAGACTCATTTGTACACAAAATGTTAAATAAATATCAGAAACTAGCATAAATGTTAGTTTAACAATGGTGTCCATGTACAAACAGTTGGCGATGTCGGTACTCACAGAAATGTATTTCAAAACGCAAACATATAGTTGAGTTTTAATATTATTTCAAATTTTTGTTCCCCAAACAACATAGACTGCGATAAACACGACATATCTGCTATTCGATAAATCATTTTAACTCTATTCCTCTTCAAACTCCGAGTAAAATACATTGGCTTTTATAGCAGAAACAACGTTATGGTCTACAGTGACCACGTGTATGAACGTTCAAGCAATAAGGGCACAGATACACTGACATCAAGTGTTTGCCTGGGCAGTATACAGCATGGCCACCCCCTGCTCAAAACAATATACTGTCGTAACAAAACACAATCGATTTTGACTGCGACAATCGAGTACCGTGTAACAACGCGAACGTGTTCACTTCGGCAGGTAAATATTCACTCATAAAGTTTTCATTGAGTATTTTAGGCACATTGGCTTCGAAAAAAAAACGTAGAAATTAATTGATGATTTCAGCATTAATTTATCTACCACGCACTCTTAAGACGCCCGCCTACTTGCCGCGCGCGCGTGTCTGTGTGTGTGTGTGTGTGTGTGTGTGTGTGTGTGTGTGTGTGTGAGGCACGGCGCCAAGGGCGATGTTGACTGCCTCACCTGGTACGGTATCGCCTCTACTGCAAAACACTGAAATGGTGTGCTTTGGTATCGTAGATCACTTTCAGTGGTGACCTATATTTTTATTAAGGATAAGTTTTAAGCAAAATCCATTTCTTGTTTCTAGAGTAGTTTAGCACGAATCCCGTGTGTAGTTTTTCAGATATAACACGCTGGAAAAACTTTTTTTTAGCCATTTTGAAGGGCACCAAAATTATTTTTTAGTTGACGTGTTGCTTTAAAAATATATTTCAGTCATCGTTTGAAGTGTATTTTGTTTTCGTACATTTACCCAATGAACACATGAGAATAGCTGCGTTAAAAACGTATTTACTAACACATGGCAACGCATTTTAAGCGCGTGTTATGAGGCGCACTTAAGAGTAGTCCCCGATGGGAAGACCAAATGTCAGTTGAGGCGATGTGACGTTTAGTGAGCGAGAAGTAGTCGTCGTTATGACATAACTCACAGGCGCGACTAGTTGCGTGCGACAGTTTCTAGTGTTAGTTTAAATGGTACAACACATTTAGACGCGACGCGGCTGCACTGTCGGTCGCAACAAATGTTGTACACGCGACTAAACTTCGACAGACGTACCACGCGCGGCCAAAACAGCAAAGTTAATACAACTGACAACATTCACTGACGATGCCAGTCGCGCGTGGGGATTGAACCGTGAAAGTGCGCCAGAGAGTTGTGTTTGCAATAGTAAAGTCTGAGCGTGCGATTGACACGGAATTGTTAATTTTGGGAGTAGAAGAGCGACCCGCAATATGGGGCAGCAAATGCAAGGAATATACGGACAAGAATGTTGGGGCTACAACAGAAAATTTTGGAAGAAATTGTGGACAAAACTGCCGTAGCGGATTCGGAGGTGAAGAAAAGCAAAGTCTTTGTAAGTTCTGTAAAGTTCATATGTATTGTAGGTTTGTGTAACGGAGAAGTTGATGCAAAAATCTACCCTTTATGTAGAATTAATAGGTAAAGTAGGTGGGCTTTCTCGTCGACAGTGACGTCATTAAAGACTGTGACGCACAACTTAGTACAACGGCAGGAACTGGGAGAGCAGTCAGTCATGGCATTTGTTAAGGAACCATCCCAGTATTCGCCTGGAGCGATTCCAAAAACCATGGAAAACCGAAATAAAAATGGAAGGAGCCGGGTATCGAACCCGAGTCCTCCCGAATGCAAGTTCGACGTATTTTCGTTTGGCCACATCGCTCGGTTTGAATTAATATGCGTGTACAAAAGACCCACGTAGGTTGCAACTTGTAATGCTAAAGAATTGTGCACGTACATTATTATACAAAATTATGGAAATAACCGGACAGGTATCAGGGGAAGCTGGTATAGAATCTGGAAAGACCTTTTATTATCTTTAGATCGACATTCTGTCATAAAACCGTACTAAAATACTCTGGACAGAAATAAATGATAATAATGTACAGGTGACGACTGGTAGCACTATAACGAATAATCACACAGACATTGAGTAGTGAAGTATTTACTACAAACGTCCTTACATTAATAAAAGAAAGCAAATTAAAGTATAACACAATCTCTGGGGGGGGGGGGGAATCATTTCAAATAGTCAGGGTCAAAACTTACATCTCACGATTAAAATACTTTGTCTCATTTCAGTTAGTTCTTCATAAATAATTATGCCTGTTAAAGAATAGTTGATCAGTTGACATTGTGGTTTAGCTCAGTCGAAGTAATGTTAACTCTGCATTCGTACGGGTACTACTTCAGAAATAAAATTATAAACTAAATGAAATTTTTTAATGGAACACAAACAGACATAAACAAATTACTGAGTTTTGTAAATAAACAAAACTGTTAAACGAAAAGTCAGTGCTGAAAGAAAAAGTTCACAAAAAACATACGTTTCCGGGAAAAATAAACCCGTTTAGATCTTATTGTATAAACAAATTAATTCTACTCGAGTGGATTTTTTCCCTACGTACTGTTTTTTCGCAAGTAAATAGTGAACAGGTAAATCGTGAGAGGACACTGGATTTCGTACATCCCTTGCAACAACTTATGGCATGGCTTGTACTATTTAAAAATAGCGTGGAGAGACTTCATAATTAATGCCGTTCCTAACGAAATCCTGTAGTATACACTATGCTTTCACAATATTGATTGCAAATTCCACATGTCAATCTATGTACATATTAAAATCCACAACTTACTGGCCATGATGCCGAATATGCACTCATTATACCTACGGGCACGGCTGAATCTGTAATTTAAAATTTTCCGGTCATTGTTGAAATTTTGGCCATAATATGAACTCAGCAGTTGTTCGAAAATAGGGAACGCCCGATCCCCTATATAACATATTGCATAGGTGTAGTGTTTGTAGAGATGGGACGCTTGTGTGAGATTCGTAAGTCATTTGCTGTCAAATTTGGCACGTTAACGGAAACGAAGAAAATTTAAAGAATATATACATTTCTCGTACAATATGAGCCAACATCGATGATGTTGAACTTATGTTCCGCGTTTTAGATCCAAGTAACACAATAGAAAATAATCATAGTTGTAGTACAAAGATCCGCTGTTTTGTTGCTGAGTGATTCGTGTTTGCTTACCGTCTACGGCTCCTATGCAGTTCGGAAATTGTGCACGCTTTTCGGACTGTTCCGCTATGTTCGTCAATTTTTCTTCTGTAGGTTATTGCATTGCACGTATCCTTCATTTCAGTCCATAAAGCCGTACACATATGTCTTATTACAGTTCGGACAGTTGCCATCACAAGTAGAAAATTATGGCAAATCTCACTGAAACTGCATCGTGTAGGCTAAACCAGATACTTGAAACCTGATATTATCAGTTAAAGACATGCAATCAGAAAACGAGGATTCTGAAAAGTAAAGTTTATCTATTTGTTTACTTTCAGATTTGCAATCGCTAGAAAAGTGGAAATCATAAGGGATTGTTATTTTTCGGGAGATACGACACCTGTAAGATGTACTCAGTGGTCCGGCAAGTTAGAAAAATTATCAATGTTAAATTTTTTTTAACAGAAAACAGTACCTTAGGCTGTTATCAAAAAGTATGTGATCTTCGAATTATTTTTTTTCAGTGAAGATATGTGACAAACAGAAGTATTTTGTTGAAAAAACACATTTGCTAGCGAACGCTGAGTGGCAGAAAACCCAGCACAAAAAATAAGCAACAAAAATAAATGAAAAAAAAAAAATTAACAAAAAATAACACCAACTTAAAAAAATCTACTCAAAAAATGCACGAAAAGTAAAAATTATTACGCTAGTTTAGACTACTTAGAATATAATCAATTTATTAGGACAGTAATATACAATTATCGGTATTTTTGGAGTCGCTGCCAGCCAAGGTTAACAAACGTGTAACAAAGTAGCGTAGGATACATCTAATTGTATGAAATTTAAAGTTTACTGCAGCTCTTAATCGACACAAAGACAGCAGCTGTGCGGTGTTGAACAGCACGGGGCGCAGCAACCGGCGTATATGGCGGGGCTGCGGGAGGGGAGCACATTGAGTGAGCAACCCGAATGCGAGTAGACTCGTGAGGGCAGAGACGGTGACAGTTGTGTCAGATATCTACATTTTCGATGCGCTTGTGTCCTATAATTTTTCTCTAATTGTTTTCGATTGTGGTTTCTTGATGCTTAGAATCGCCTTAAGAGTGCGTGGTAATTACATAAACGCTGAAAACATCAATTGATTTCCACGATTTTTTCGAAGCCAATATGGATAATATACTCAATGAAAATCCTAGGAAATGGTATTTGCCAAATTTAGGAGTAAATATATATCCGGAATTACTAATTCGTTTCGCGTGATCTCTTGCGCCGCAGTTAAATGCACGAGGTTCCGGCGTCAGAGAAAGTGCCTTAGAAGTTCGTAACACTAGAAACAATTTTGTTTAAAACGTTTACTAAAACTATTGTCTAGGATTGCTATTGTTTCATTTTCGCAAATTGGCTTTAAGAAACCTACAGTTATGAATTAATGCTTTTAGCGTTGAATTATTTACCACGCCCTCTTAAGGTATTTAGATTTGATTTACACAACATTTGTCAATAGATTTTCGAGATATTGCTTTAATTCCCTGTTTTGTTTATTTTTGTAAATTTGTTTATTTAGGTAAATTAAAGTGGCTCTTTAGGCAGTTGTGTTCATTTGTAAATTGGTTTAGTTAGGTATTGTTACGTCATCGAATTAATGTAACGTTAAATATATTTTTTGTCGAATTTAGGAAATTTCGAAAAATTTCTTAAAAGCTTGGCTTTCACCGACTCCAAAAATAACTGTCGTAATAAATTGATTGTATTCTAAGTACTCTAAAAATACGAAAGTATTTTTACTTTTTAGTGTTTTTTTTCAGAGTAGATTTTTATGAAGTTGGTGTTATTTTTTGTTAAAAAATTTTATTCTTGATTGTTACATAATATTTCTGGTGCCTACTTTTCACATTCATGTTATTTGTTGTTAAGGAGTTACGTTAACAAGGTGCATTGAAAAACGACAAATATGATGGCCAAGGACAACATAAATTAGCACAACAACAGAAATGGTTGTAGATAAGACATCACAACAGATAGACCTATTAGGCTCTCTTGGTCGTAAATAGATGCGACGTTGCGGGAACTGGTATATGTTCCCCTCTTCACGCTTCACGCACTCACTAACACTATCGTATATCCAACAAAACACTTCAGTTTGTCAACAGACAGAGTTGTACTGCTTCAAACATTGAGCGTGCTGCTAAGCCGGGAGTAAGAGTAAGAAGGAATAGTGATTTTTCAACGGACATGCATTCGGGACGATGGAGGTTCGAATCCTAGTTCGGCCATCCTGATTTAAGTTCCCTTTTTACCACAATTATCCACGCAAATGCTGGGATGGCTACGTACTAAAATCCATGGCCGCTTCCTTTATGTCCAAGATTCTGTAAACCTATGGTCCAGTTAACGATTCCTAATGATTCGAATTTAACAATTATTTTAAACATGTTTTAAAACAATGACGTGGTTTTATTGCTGATGTTGCTACAGATAATTTTGTTTAAGAAATGCTAAAAACATTGATTGGAATGTTTGGAAGTCATTGTAGAAAATCTACACGACGGCAGACCTAGACAACGGATTTTGTAAACCTTAAGACAGGAACAAATGTTCGGCCATAGTAACACATTCCTTTGCTGTAAACGCTTTCGCCAGAAGTAAAGGTAGCCTACGAAACTTTATCTTTACAAATTGTTTATCAGAAACGTATAATTTACCTGTGACAAAATAATTTTATGAAAATGTTGGCAGAAATTTTTTATAAGACTGCATTTCTTTAGTAATTATATTCGCTTCCAAACCCTTACAGATTCAATTAACTTTTTTTTTAACGTCAAAGCCCTCTTAATTCATACAAAAAAGGAGGAGGCATTGTCGTAAGCGGGGGTGACTTGGGACACGAGGTGACGTTGGACATAAAAAATACTTTCCCGCATATGTCAGTCGTAAGTAAAGTAATTCACTCGCTATGAATTCCAAACTATGAATGTCCACACGACATTTCATTAATATTTACTCGCAGTTGACACACAAAGAGACCGCGGTGATATACTTTATTCCCACCCAAGCGATCCGGCTTCGATTGCCGCCGGCCCCGGGTTTTCCGCATGAGGGAAACGTGCTGAATGTTGCCGCTAGACAGCGGGTTTTCTTCGGGATACTTCCGTTTCTCCCGCTCCTGAATTCCGTCGCTGCTCCATTGTAGCACCTCTTTTCAAGTGATCTCTGGGGGAACAGCAAAAGTCTATACAGGCTCCCAGGTTGAAAGTTTGCCACTCGGGGTGCGATACCCTGCCCTCGGGTTCACTCACTATACTCGATGTTATATTGTATTCGCGGACACACAAAACATGACAATTGTGTACAAAGTGTCCCAAGTCACCCCACGTGTTCCCAACCATTCACGCTTACGATAGTTTAACTGTTAATCAACATTGTAGTTGTTGTGACTCTTATTTTTCAAAAATATGACGGCATTAACATTTGTCACCATTGCCCCAACGCTGCAGCTTCCTTAAACATCTAAAACTTGCAATGACATATCCTCAGTAATGTTGCGTTTGCTGCTATTTTAATCAACTCATTTTGCTTCATGTGGCCCAAGGAAAATATCAGGAAGGAATATTTCTTCTTCTTATTTTTCTGTAAAGTTCGGTTGCGTTTTTAATTAACAAGAACTATACGCAATTTCATGCATGTCCCCTAAAGGATTCAGTGCAGACTGTAATTTCGATCATTTCTTCTCTCTTATTTCACAATATCATTCAATTTCTGAACAGATCAAAACGGTATCATCAATATTAACTTAATAACTGCGCTTGCAGATGCAGTATCTAGCAATGACTGACAAGAAAAACAGACAGGAGTGTATTCCGTATGCGGCTGCAAATACGTGTGTGCGAGACTAGATAAACAACACACCTCACGTCAATGTCGCCATGCAGACATCGGAATGCGCCCCCCTTCCTTCTACCCTTTGCCTACACTTTACCGTATATACAAACCACAGACCAGTGCCAGCTTCAGAGTCTGTTCCGACGACCATGAATCTGTCACCCGTCGCTCACTTTGCCTAGTAAGCTCGACTACGAGTTACCCTAAGTAATCATCTGACGCATGATCTAAGAATAAACTTAATTTATTTTCAAAAAAACACCTAAAATGTATTTTTGGTGATTATTTTAATAATACAGCTTGCATATTAAGAATCACGTGTTACGGTCCTTCAAAAAATGGCTAAGAATTACTTTTTCAGATTTATTTAGAAAAATATGAACCTGGTGCGTAAAGCAGAAACATAGATGCAGTTCTTTGACTTTTCGCCGCAGAGTATGATCTTGTACAGAATATTGCAATATGCTTAGAGCGTTAATAGCAAGTGAGACAATGGTTAACGCGGCCAATCTAAGGCGCCCGCCTATTGGCCGTGTGTTTGTGTAAGTGAAACGGCCACAAAGTCGCAAGATACTAAAACGGTAATGGTATCGTATATAATTCGCCTAACTATGGCTGGTATTCCTAAACGATTTTATAAGGGCACGCTTAACCCTACCGGCGGCTACACACATTACAATGAATATTACCGCTTGACGGCCGAAAAACATTTTTGTTAAAAAGAGAGAAAAGAAAAACAGTCGAACCATACAGAAAATGAAACTTTGTGACAACAAGAATACTATAAGTAATAACCCACTAGCATTTAAGAAATCCAAATAGTCAAAAGTAAACAAATTTGTGATATTTAAAGCATTTCAGTATAGATACATTCTTTTCAGACTATATCATGTGACTCATTTGGTAGCTAAGGTGTTAAGGTGTAGGACTACAAATTGTTTACTTCAGGTTTAAATCCAGATCACTCAGAATATTTTATTACTTTTTTATATTATTATGTAGTACAATAAGGTAAAATGAAATTGCAATTATTTCCATAAATATAGTTTCTAAGCATTAAAATAACTCAATAATAAGAAAACAAGTTAACATGAATAATGTACCATTGTTGATGCATAGAAAATGTTTCCCCTATAAATTGCAGTCAGTCTGTAAGGTAACCGCTTCTGGTGTACTAATTAAAATACGACTTGGCTTTTTTTATTCTTAGTAGGCCTACTCAAGAATCGAAAGAATATTGGGCGTACGATCAATAAGCACCCTTTGCAAACCGGCCTACTTAGAAAATGTGCAGATGCAATTGTTATATACTGTTGATTTAAACACGTATTTATTAGATACAATGAGTTTCACTTACATTCAGAAGTTTTTAACTATGTTGTTATTTACAATTGTTCCGATATTGTTAAAATTAATTTCCGAAATAAAGTTTTTACTTGCAAAATAAAACAAATTTGGTTTACATTTTTTACGTGAAGTACTCATCGCACTTAATCTGCATTAGTGTGTCATGTTTAAAAAAGCTTTAAGAAATAATTCAGCGTGTTCACGATAAATTCACTTACCAAAAAGAAATTAAATGTGTTACGGAATATTTTCAAAACAACTAGTGAGCTATAAATACAGTATGTAAGCTTTCAAAATTGTAAAAATATCTCCATTCTCATGCCACTGTGATTAAATATTTAGTTTAATATATAAAAACCAATTACAGATTAAAGTCTAATTCAAAAAGCTGTTAGCATGACAGAAAATCTGCTCTTCAGTGCCTTGTAAATAGAGACGACAGGATATTTAATAGGCGTGCCAATGCCATTCTGAACGTATCTTTTTGTCCTTTGTCGTGAGAAAAATCTCAAGGTAGATGACTACATAAAAAATTACAACATATGTTTAGCAACGTGGGCAGTTTTATTTTTAAAGGAATCACATATGTAGGCATCACTAATCTGCGAATGATATGTTCATATATAGAAAATGTACACGCTTAACTAATAAGACTACTTTTCTCAATATGGGTGCAAATTAATCAAAAAAATTCACATTGGTCATGGATATATAAACATACGAATCTATATCTTTGTTTGTTCATGTGATGCTATCTTCTAACATAATGAACCTACAACAATTTTAATTAATTAAACCGAAGTTTGTACATTAAAGTTTCTAAAATTAAATTTTCTTCGATTCGGCCCAGTTGTTATACAAAAAAATTTAACGTGGCGATATCTTATGAAAAATGTGTTTTCAAATTTTCCTGTGAAGTGAATTATAGTGGTAGTATTGCTAACCTGTAAATAACCACAAAATGTAATTTCTTAAAATATAAAGTAAAATAGCACACTGAATAGTGTCGAAACAATTAAAGAGGAAGTAGTTCATTTTATTAAAAGAAAGGAAATTTTGAAGTCAATTTTAAACTATAATTCATTTCACAGAAACATTACAAAACAGCATTAATAGGAATCCGTAGCCTTAAGCCCACGGGTTCCTATTCATGCTGTTGTTTGAGTTTAATTTTTTTTTAAATCCTGGAAGGGAGCACATTTCGCAAAACCGTTACCTACATAGAAAGGATGAAAATTTCTTGTACTATGTAGTCTAATAATTTCAAAACAAAAGTTTTTCTTATGTTGGCTAATTTCCAACTTAATTAAATTTTCTTAGAATCAATAATCTACAAAAATTATAAAAAAAATTATGCTTTGAAAAAATTAGGCTACTTAGTACAAACCATTATCAACGTTTCTATATAAAGGTTTGCGATATCTGCCCCCTGTCAGAATTTAAAAATTTAAACTCCTAAAAACATTGTAAATAGGAACCCGTGGCCTGAAAATGTATTAGGTAATTTAATTTAATTGCATAAATTCCAATAATTCATATTAACTCTTTTTACATCAATACATCACTAACAAAGACTGCATTAAGGAACTCCTCTTAATGTTTGAGGTAATATTTAGACATGCTGATAGTGTAGAGAAAATATATGAAACATGACTTTAACAAAAATGGGTACGGTCTGCGACTTCAGTGAATTCCCTACGTTCAAAGTACTGTGTTAGAGATGTTAACCATCTTGAGAAATTAATCAGAACATCTTGTTTGATTGGGTAGAAACTAATAAGCCGTAATTATGAATTCTTTTCAGCTGTTTAATATAGTATGAAATGTGACAAGGTGGTTTACTTTATGTTATATCAGATTTGGGATTTTTTGTCAACCAATCACATTATTGTTACATGAGCCCAGTACCATATATTTTTTTTTTGTTCTAGGCACCATCTGTGATACCATTTTATGGTGGTGGGACATTGCCTCCACAACCAGGAGCTATGGTGGATCCAAGTGGGGGATTTGCACCTCCCTTAAGAGACAGGTTCCCCAACTCAGTGTGGCATCCAGCTACGCCACAGTCTGATCCAAATGGTGTTGGTAAGATATGTTGTTTACTATTATTGCAGAGTATTATACACATGTTACAGTGGGACACTAGTAGCACTATACCAATATTAGCAAACATTAACAATGAATCTTGCAAAATGATTTTCTTATGGCTGCTTTTACATACGAATAACAGTTTCAGCCCAAAATATAAATCATTATTTAAAGGTGAAGTATTTTTTACGCTATTCAGGCAGGAAACATGCACTTGTGTCACAAGGTTTCTACCTGGTTCGTGTAGTACTGACACACTAAGGCCACCTTCTGATAATAAAAAATTTCACATCTCACTTTTCAATAACTTTGTAAATGTTAGGTTATATGCTACTGTTAAGAATTTTGATGGGTGGCAATCATTTCCAAGCACTGCCTGCTCTCAGTAGGCAAAATGCTAAGTTAAAACGATTCATGAGTATGTAAATATTATCTGGAGTTTACAAGAAAATGCAAATTTTTTATTAGGGAATGTACTCAGGTGATTTATTTGTTCTTTGAATAATGGTATAACAAATATTGAGTAATATGTGTGACAGTCTCGTTGAAATCAACACAATAATTATTTTAGAAATGAAGTTTAATTAAAATATGTTCTATGGTATACATACAATTTTTACACATTAAAACTAAGTAACTGGTTCGAACATAATTATTTTAGTAACTTATGTTGATACAGTAAATGAAATAAGCTATCACTGAACTATCTGCTACATAGGTAATTTTTAGTGCTTTGATTGCTATGTGCTAGGATACTGTGTCAATATAAGTATTTGGATAAAATGTATGTGTTTTGATTCACAGTTATAGTAAATTATGTTCCAAATCGGCAACACTTCAACACGGAAGGTGCTTGCATCCTTTTTTTTTCTTTTTCATTTGCCATATTGGTGAAAATAATTTCAACGCCTGGCACAAAATAGTAGGAATATGAATTAAATATTGCTAGAAATCTCTTTTAAGTGTGTTGAAGTGTTATTTTATTGGGAACTCAGCTATGACATGCACATAGGACATACATAGAGGAAGAGGGGTTTATTGCATTCCTTGCTACATGTCATGTGTGTGTAGTTCCACATGTCATGATTAAGGTATGATGACATCTACGAAAATTCCTGTAAAACATAAAATGTATAACAGCAATTTTAGCACCCAGATTTCTGGATAAAAATGATTGGCATTTGATGTCAAGGCTAAAACAAAGTCACAGGTTTACAACATTGCCGAAAATAACTTCAGAATCATTATGTTGGGTCATCAGCTATCATCATATTTAGGACTGTTTTGTGCACCATGCATGTCACTGTAATTAGGAGCTAATAACAATCTAGTTTCCATTGTCATTCATGTGATGCAGATCTGTACACATTATCACTAGACATTCTAGCATGACTTGGCCTAATGCGCTGCGTTTGTAGGTGATTTGGTCAAACAAAAATGAGGAGTGAGTGTGTGTGTGGATAAAATTAACGGGATGCGTCTAAAAATAACAGTGACTGGTAGATGTTATCTACAAATCATTTTTGACATGTTCTAATAATTCGTATCCTACTGTCATTCCAACAGTTTTGGAGACCTATAGTAGAACAATGTGCCACCACATATGTACAAAGCTGTGAAAAATTCAAAGACATGTCCTGGCAGATATTTTTGAAAGAAAATATTGGTTATTATCTTAGTTTTTTTAATGTCAGCAATTTTCTATCTACAGTTTAACACCACGTATCTTTGAGTTTTGAAGCATTGCTTTGAGCATGTGGATGTGTTCCTATTGTGGTTGTAAGTTGGTAGTATTGGGCAGTGTGCATGTAGGGGTAATGGTATAATCGTTATGTGGTTGTAAGTCTTCAAACTGAGATTCTGCAAGTTGATTGGAGTGGCATTCCCCAACGCCTGTGTGGTTATGCAACTAATCAGACACTGCTACTACAGGGGTGGCGGTGGTCAGGCGGCCACATCTCTTTACACCAACATAGGCGATGCGGGTTCGATACCCGGTGGAATCACCTCAGTGTGCTGCCACATGTGGAGAATGTCGCTGGTCAGTTGGTTGACTTGGGGATCACACATTACCCCCGTCCTTACATTCTGGCGTTGCTCCATACACACATTGTTCATCCCCTTTACCAAATGGCTCGGCAGCCATTGTTGTTCAGAGCTACCCACATCTCTCTACCACACCGCTACCACATACGTACGCATGGGATTCCAGCGGGGTAGGTGAAAAGCATACACGTATGTCCGACTAGTTTATTTACACGTAGACACCTACAAGAATGGTTCGATTAAACGTCCTCAATTTTCCACATACAGTTCGCAGCGACGCGCCATGTTTAGCTGGACACATGTAAAGACACCTTGCGTGTCGGAAATGTTGCCAGCCGCGGTGACGATCCTCTCATCAAGATCTTCTTCACTTAGCCCCTGGGTCTCTTACATGTAGCACCGCATCAGCCCCCAAAAGAAGAAGTCCAACGGTTTAAGGTCGGGTGAACGTAAAAGCCATGCAATGAGTCCACTGTTACCAGTCCATCGGTCAGGAAATGCGTTGTTCAGGTACGTGCGAACGATATGTGACTATGGGCTGGTCACCGTTGTGCTGTAACCACATTCGTTGTCTTGTTTGAAAAGGCACATCCTCTAATAACTCCGGAAGGGTTTCCTGGAGGAACACAAGTTACCTGTGCCTATCGAGACAGTGTGGAAGTCGGCATTACTAACACATCACCAATGATACCAGCCCACACATTGACGCCGAATCGCTGCTGGTGACTGCGGGTAAATGTGGCATACGGATTAACATCTGACCAGACATAGCTATTGCGCGAATTTAATATGCCATCCCATGGGAAGAACACCTTGTCCGTAAAGATAATGTTCGATGCAAAACCAGGTACCACGTGTATTTGGTGCAGGAACCATTCTACAAAACGGCGTCGCCTCGGAAAGTCGGCCGGCCGATTGCTGTTACACCCTCTGCTAATGATATGGATGCAACATAATTTCGTTCAATATCTGCACAACAGTATGCTGACTGATGTCAAGCCTGTTGGCGACAGTACACGTACTGATGGTTGGATTGTTTTCGGCAATTTGTAGCACTTGTTCTTCGGTACGTACCGTTCGTACAGGGTCCTGACGCCCAGCATTTGGCCTCGTCACATCCGTGTGGCCAGTCTTCCGCAACCGTCGGTGCAGTGCCGTAAACGTTGTGTGATGAGGCTGCCTTCTGTTCGGATATCGCTCTCTGTACAAGCGTTGTGCTGCTCGTGCATTAGCCCCCAACTCATCATACACAAGATGCATTTAGGCGAGTTCGAGCGACGAATAGCATTCCATAACAATGCAGAGCACGGCCTCCACCTTCACAAACACGAACACAACTAGCGTTTTCAAGCGCTGTTGGAAAACAGTGTTCAAATGTTACATGTATCACATTAGACTCCACGGCATGCCATTCTGATTGTACAAGGAGTGCCACACAGGTTGCACTCCCACCTTTCCACCATACTATTTGTCGCAAATTTTCCGAAATATTTCGCCGGAGGGTGTTTTCCGACGCGGCCATCAGATTTTTACACATTCTCCACACCGGGTATCGAACCCGCATCGCCTACGTTGGAGTAAAGAGATTTGGCCGCCTGACCATCGCCACCCCTGTAGTAGCAGTGCCTGATAAGTTGCATAACCACACAGGCGTTGGGGAATGCCACTCCAATCTACCAGCAGATACTTCGGTCATTGTTTTTTGGAAACGGTTGGCTGGAAGGTGTTTTACCAAGACGACTTTTTTTGTTGTTCAACACGTGTTCTTTCATAAACAGGCACTAAACCACGAAACAACGTTGCGGGTACGAAATGACCTACGATCGCAATCTCGTATATCCCACCTATAAATGGGGTTGATTCGTACCAATATCATGTCGTCAGAAAACAGGTCTTTGTATCCTCCAACATGTATCCTTATGCTTTTTGCGATACCTCCAGCGGTTTTTGTTGGGTTCATTAAAATTTACTCTGCACATCTATTTTCATGTGGTCCTAACGCCCTTAATATGCTTTTCCGGCCAAACTGTTCATTGTAACCCCCCCCCTAACATTATTTTGCATAAGGAATCGCCCCACAAAATTTGTCGGTCAATTTCAAACTCACGCTGTATTACTATTGGTTTAATATTTATGTTATATATTTGTTTTTATTTTGTGTGTTTATGTTCGCCTCTGTATCTATTTTAATTGTTTTAATTGTTTAAAATGTTTCTGTAATAATTATATTATTTTCTTCGAAATAGCTTAACGTTATTTTTGGGTCATGTTTATTTATTTCAACTAAGTTTTCTATGTATTTTTAATGTAATAGCCCCAAAAAATATACCAAGTGCAAATTTAATTTACATCTTCTGAACAATAAATAGGGTAAATATTATATTGTGAATAACTAAATAATATCATAAACCATTCGTTCTTTTCCTATAATATTTTAGTTATATGCACACAGACATCCTCATCCCTGGGTGCTATATCGTTGGGAATAATTAGTTTATCCATTTATTTTATTTAGAAGTATTTTAGGTTTTTAATTTATAGTAATATTTATAGTAAGTGTTTTATATTTTATTACTTGTATTTTTATAGACATCTTTATACAGAAAAAATTTATCTCTGTTACTAAAAGTAATATATCATTATTCGGGCACACACGCCACGAGCACATCGTGCATAGGTGAGGGTTAGGAAACAATATTTTTATTTTATTATTATTTTTAAAAGGCAAATGATATTTGGTTTGATTTTCTTTTTTTTTTCCTTTAGCGCTAGTATTAAGAAAAATACACTTTTATTGCTTTTGTTTAAAAAAAACACATAAATTTTCATTTTGTTGTTTTAAAAACTTCTAGAATATATTCTTAGGCCCTATGGGATGCTCAGAATAAGAAACAGAAATTTTTATTTCTTTTGTTTAAAAATAAAAAAATCATGAATTTTATTAATTTCTTTTTCTTCGGTTCTAAAAACCCTACCATTTGTGGGCAGGGGCTTCTTCAGTTATGAAAACATTGTTTCCATTGGCACCTAATTTTCTGTCCAAATGGAAAACTAGTCGGATACTACATTATGCAGTGGCAGATCCAGCTCTATGTTTGGGGGAGTGTGGGGCCATTCCCTAAAAAAGTTCATGTGCCCATACCTCGTGACAAAGAATTGGGGGGGGGGGGGGGTCCGAGGGTTCAACAGGGAAAAATATACTTTTTGAGGACAAAACAGTTCTATTTTAGATGTTTCCCTAAGCAAAAAAAATTGAATATAACAATTAAAAATTTTGTAATATTATAAGGATGGACTATACATTAAAGGCCTAAAGGAGGGGGGCAGGCCCCCTGCCCCCTGGTTTCCCGCCTGCACTCCTCAGAGTAATACGGTACACATATTTTTGCGGCATGACTAGTCGTGGAACAAAATTTCATTCCCTGTGTCTAACTAAAAAATAATACCTTTGTGAAATAATTTAGGAAAATAATATAGACAGTAGAGACACACCTTGACTGCTGTAAGCTATTCTTCCAAAAAGAAAAGCAATATTCCTATCTCTGCCAATAGTAAATTTTGCAACTGCAGAGGGAGTCAGGTTTCCTGTAAACGGCCTTGCTTGAGCGGAGGTAGCTGGCAGTTGTGAATGATTCACAGCCTCAAGTCGTGCGCGTTCGTACACTACCAACAGAGAAAACAAATTTTTGAGATGTTGCATTCATTAGTGTAAAACATTGCCTCAGGAAAGGAACATTTTAGCATAAAGTAACAAATATAACCTAACAAACTTTTCTGTTCGGTTTTATTCACATTTAAGATACCTAATGAAGTTTTTCCATGGGTCTGCATACAAAGTTTTTACGTAATTTTATTCTTCAAACTTGTATACATTTTGTGCATATGTAAGCTGTGATTACGAAATTTATATAAAAGCAGGGAAAATGTGATTTTGTTATTGAATATCATACATACTAAATATTTAAGAACTGGAAACATTTTGCCTCTAAAGTTACAAAAATGCTTAAAATCATCTTCCAAGTCAATAAAATTAGGAGACTAATGTTTCATTAATTTAGTTACTAACATAAAAACAATTACATCATCCTAATCAGTTCATTTGAGTATGTATTGTTAGAAAATGAAATAAAAATTTAAAATCTGAATGGTCTTAAGGAAACAATGTAGCTGAACCTCAAATGCAAATAGGCTGTTGACCTGTGCAATACCATTGACCTCTTGATGTAGACAAAAAAATATTTTTGGAAAAGTACCACAAGCCTTTAAATATCACAGCAACCCAGTGAAAAATATTGTCATCAAATAGTATTTAAGTTCAACTTTCGGTCATAGAAGAAGGTGAAGCCATTCAATTCATTCGTGCGGGACTTAAAAAAACTTGTAAAAAGTTGTGAATTATGACCAGGTGGGCGTACATTGTTGTCAGAAACAAAACAGTATTGGGTATCTGTTATGTATTATACTGTGTGTGTATTTGAAGGGTAAAGGTATTTTGGACCATGTTAGGTTGGACACACTGGATGTTGTGTAGACAGGTTGTTGTTGCAGGCAGTGCAGGAATGGCGGCGGTACCGAGTGGTTATTATTAGACGTGATCCGGTTAGGGTGTAACATTGGCGACGAGGATGGGGGAATAGGGTGATTATCCCATCATCTCTAAGAGCACAGCTTCTGCAAGTACTCCTTGCAGCCCATGATGGAATTGTGAGGTCCAAAGCATTAGCTCGCAGCTACATGTGGTTGCCCAAAATGGATTCTGAGATTGAAGAGAGTGTCGGTCAATGTGTGCAATGCCAGCAGCAGTTGGCCAATCCCCCCCAAGTGAAAGGCAGCACTTGGGTTCCAAAAACAAAACCTTGGGTGAGAGTGCACATGGATTTTTTTGGTCCTTTCCAAGGGCAAGTGTTCCTTATAGTGGTGGATTCTTATTCAAAGTGGCCAGAAGTGAGAAAGGTAAACTCAATGACCTCGGCATCTGTCATTAGAGAACTGAGAGATATATTCAGCTCTCACGGCCTGCCACATTGTATTGTCTCTGACAATGGTACAGCGTTCACATCATAGGAGATGAAAACTTTCCTTTCTAGAAATGGAATACGATTGATTAGAACAACGCCATTCCATCCATCTAGCAATGGGCAGGCAGAGAGAATGGTGCAGACCATTAAGGGCAAATTAAAGAAACAGTTAGGGGGAGATTGGCAGACAAAATTGGCTCGTTTGCTATTTGCTTTGCATACTACGCCAAGTACAGCCACCAACAGGTCTCCAGCAGAAATGCTGATGGGTAGAGAACTACGCACAACATTAGACCAAATCAAGCCAAGGGAGTACGAAAACCAGTAAAAGTGGAGATGTCCGGAACGGGTGAGAACTTTCGCAGTGGGAGACCAGGTGTTGTATCGGCTGTATAAGGAAGGGAAGAAATGGTGCCCAGGTGTGGTAAAGGCAACAGAAGGACCATTAACATATGTAGTCTCAGATAGTAATGGTCAGACATGCAGATGCCACATTGACCAGCTTTTAAAGAGAGTGGGACCTTCAGGACCAGAGACGAGGAGCAAGGTGATTGAAGGAGCACCAGGAAGAGAACCAAGGTATACAGGAACACCAGAGAATGAGCCTGTTAGGGCACCACAAGGGTAGATGACACCTGGAGAAGAAGATGAGGAGCCGTTCAGTAGATTTGATCTGCAGATGGAAGAAGGACATCAGCACCCGCAACAGCAGCAGGCCATAACAGCAGGGTGAACTTCTGGGAGAATCAGATGGGCACCCAGTAGACTGACTGATTATGTGATGTAACAAGTCAAGAGGAAATATATGTTATGTATTATAGTGTGTGTATGTAAAGGGTAAAGGTATTTTGGACCATGTTAGGTTGGACACACTGGATATTGTGTAGACAGGTTGTTGTTGCAGGCAGTGCAGGAATGATGGTGGTACCGAGTGGTTATTATTGGACGCGATCCGGTTAGGATGTAACAGTATCCATGACAAAGGCCTGCTGGAACAATTGCTTCTGAAACCTTATTTAAGCTTTTCGAATGCAATATGACAATGTTGAGTGGTGCTGTGCAAGCAGCATGCTGAAGTAAAATGGAGAAAACCAGTTAATCCAGTGTATAAGTGTTTTGAAACAGTGACTGATAATTTTGTGTATACTGATGCAAGTTGCTTGAGGCAGTCTAACATATCCCTGAAAGAGTCAGGAGGTAGCAGGGTGAGACGGTGGGGATAATCAAACTTACATGTAGCACTAGCTCAGTTAATGGTGGCCAGGAGTGGTTGGATTTTGTTGTAGTGGAAGATGACAGCAGCAGATTACCTATACTGGTGTTATCAGGGTGTGTATTCTTGAAAATGGTCTCTCACAGTTTTATTCACAGTATGAAAAGTAGCCATGTCTCAGAAAATAGATGTCAAACAGGATTTGTAGACCTGTTTCAGGGAACTAGGTGTATTTCAAACAAGTGCAAATAAGTAGTGGATAAGTCTGTTAAACCAGTTGTAAAATCACCTAGATGCATACCTCTTGCATTATGGAACCGACTTAAAATTAAACTAGATTAAGTTTTTGATTGGGAAATCATCACCGAGGTTGAACAGCCAACAGGATGGGTCAGTAGTTTAACTATTGTAGAAAAGGCTGACAATTCCCCCAGACATTGTGGAGATCCAGTGGATCAGAACAAAGCAATCTGTTGAGAGTATCAAATGTTATGAACAGTACCCCAGTTTTCAGTTAAACAAAATGACCACGTTCACTGTATTGGACATGAAGGATGGCTGCTACAATGTTTTAGCGGTTTCATTGCTCTCGTTTAAGTATACATTTTTAGGTGTATTTAAGTAATTTATTTGATTTATAGTCAGCAAAAGTACTTATTTCAAAATTAACTTTTAATATGGATTTACTGTTCAATGCTGCAAAACTGGTAGAAAAGAGATCTGAGGACAAAAGAATAAGCACATGTCTGGGGAGTGGTGGTATTACAAAGTCTCAAAAATGTATGTGTAACTATGGTAATAAAATTGAGAAATTACATGGAAAAATTATATCCTTGGAGGAAATTATAAATATTTTAACAGAAGATCTAAGAATTAAATCTGCCAGAGTATGTGGGAGGGAATCTAAGTTATGACTGATGTATCTTGTTTGTTTGTTTAAAATTTACTAGTTTAACTGGCCTGGCTAGCTATGCTTAAAATACATTATTTTAAGATACTACTAGAATTCTGCAAATTTAAATTAAAAAATTTACAAACTTATACATTTATACACTACATAAAGCTCATAATACACTTGACATGTTTTATTAGTTTTTAATTAACTACATTAATCTTGAGGCAAGTCACAGTGTTACTTAGTACTTTAATTTCACTGTTTTATTACTATATCACATGGCCATTTTGTGTGAATTTCTTGTAATTTTACTAGCGTAAGTTAAGGGAAATATTATATACTTCATGCATTTAACAATATCTGTGTGTGTTATGTAAGTTGTAAATTTTATACAATTGACAAGTTCTATATCCTAGAGCTATACTAGCTTAAACAGAATTAAAATAAATATATTTAAATTGTATGAGCAGTCCACTCAATATTGTACCTTCAGCACATCATTTGGGTGTTACAAATTCCTCAGTCTGCAATTTAGCCTCTCAATTTCTTCTGAATTATTTCAGTAGGTGAACACAGATATTCTGTAACATACTGGGGGTAAAGTCTACTTTGATGACTTGTTGGTGGCTACTGCAGATGCAAGTAGCACATAGATATATTAAATTCAAAGACAGTAAACAACAGTTCAAGAAGAATGAGATTATTTATTTTGGACACGTGTTTTACAAGGTTTCAAGCTTCACTTTTTAATTTTTTAACAAGTATTTGTTTATAGAAAATGTGATTTTAGGCATCAGCTATGTACTACAGAAACAAATATTAACTTTCATTACTATATGTACAAATATTGATTCTCATTTGTTATTTCAGCAGCTTATTTTTTTTTTAATAGTTATTGACCCTAAGAAACCTTACGAACTTTGTTTACTTACTTATATTTTTTTGCTATGTTTGTTATAACTTTACAGTTGACTTGTACCAAAACTTTGGTGGTAAGACTTACAAAATTTTTGTTTTTAATGTTTGGCTAAGTAGTTTTAAAGTATTCTCCGTAGCTATGAAGTTTTGCCAAGAAGAATAGGTAGGATTCTGTAAAAGTTAAAGAAATTCAGGAATTTTTATGAGGAAGATTACAGTCATCATTGGTTTGCACTCTTGGTTTTTTTTATTACTGACAGTTACTTGTGCTTCATGAGACTATTGATGTATGATACGGATGTGAATGAACTTTTGAGCTTCCTAAGAACAAAATACTTCTTTGCGTGTGCTATTAAATTGTTTATTTTATATCCCATCAGTTTAGTTTTTGATCTATGACCTTAGACACATCTATTGATTCATAATTTTCCAATACTTAAGAGAACAGCAGTTTCTGTGCATGCAATAAACCGCATAAGTAGACTTTCTAGCTGGAACATAATTATTGCCAGTTTCTATTTAACTGTGTCATACCATTGTTAACTTAACAGAAATGCTGCTGGTGAAAAACAGGGCTGTGTTTGTGTGATTAGCAGGAACATGGACACCACAAGGACAGTTCATCCAGCAACTGCCACCCCAGTTGGAAGAGCTACGATATCACCACCATGCTCAGTATGCTGCTGGTGGTACTGCATACCATCAGGCAGCAGGTGAGATATTACCAAATGGGATGAAGGGCTGTGGTAGTCTTCCACCAAGGTGGTCTGGATCTGATTCCTAGTAGCATTGTTTTCAATTTTTGCATGTAAAAAAGTGACTGTTATGTTCTTGGTTCATCCGCCATAACTGTTTATCCCGTGCTGCCTACCATATCACCTAGTTGACAGTACACTTCACCACACTCTCCTTAATTAATTGACTACTCTAATTAAACAGTATATTATTCTACACACACACAATGTCCCTACTATATGTTTATCACATAGCCTAGCTGTCCCCATTATCACTCCCATCGACCTGGAGGATGTCATGCCCTGCCATTGTGTCAAAGAGGTCTTGCACCTGCTGCTTTTTCCGACTCCATTTCGAATCCCCTGAAGTCTTCTCTCCATCCTCGGTGTCCTCCAGCTGTGCTAACGCTCCATTCTCAATGTCCTCCAGCTGGGTTGATTGTAGTGATGTAGATATTGTTGACTCTATTGCGAACTCCCCTGTGGTTATCCCTTTGTCTCTCTCCCCTGCCACATCATGAGCTGGTGCCCAAGTGACCGCCTCCTCTCTTCTTCCGGGATGGAGTTGTGGAGCCTGATGCCCCACCAGGAGAGTATTCCGGTATCTGTTCTCACAAGTGACTCACTCAAAGGTGATCACAATGGCAGAATCTCACCACTTCCCCTACCTTAACTCTATATGTCACCTTACTAATTACTACAGTAATATATTCTTGACTCTATCGTGCTTGCTCCCCCCAGACACACTTCAACAACACTGGATCTCCCACCTTGAACTGTGGTTTCCCTTTTTTCGGTTGACTCCTTTCCCTTTCCTTTCTGGTACTCTGGTAAACTGGGTCTTATGAACTGCAATTTGGAGCGTGGCTTTGTCTTTAAAAACATCTCTGCTGGTGATTTTCTTGTCCTTGAATGAGGTGTATTACGGTATGCAAAAAACCACTTGTCGACAGTATATTGTAACGACTGCGTCCCCAGTTGACCCACATTCTCTAGGGCGTGCTTTAAAAGCACATTTTTCACAGTTTGGACTGTTCTTTCTGCAGCACCATTTCACTGTGGATGAAATGGAGGTGTCAAGCGTAGAGTAATACTATTAGCTTCACAGAATTGGCCAAACTCCTTAGAGTGAAACTCTGGCCCATTATCTGGTACCACCATTTCTGGCATTCCAAATGCCGCAAATGCATTACACAATTTCTCAATTGTTTTCTCTGTTGTCGTGTTGGTCATTGGCCACACCTCCACCAACTAGGAGTATGCCTCCACTAATATCAAAAGTTTGTTCCATTCCTTCTCTGCAAAGTCAGTATGTACCCGTTCACCTACCCGAGAAGTTTCAGGCCACGACACCATAAGTCCACTTGCCTGACTCCCAGCGGACAGCTGACACGCCTTGCACGTTTTCACTTTTTCCTCTATCTTTTATGTCGAGTCCCAGCCACCACACATAGCATCTTCCCAGCATCGTCATACATACAATACCAGGGTGGCCCTCATGTAACATTTGCAGCACTGGTGCTCGCAGCACTGTTGGAATAACCACTCAGTCTGCCCACACGACACAGTTTTCCTCCACAGATAACTCATGGCTTCTTGCAGGTGTAAGGTGTAAAGATGGGATCCGTTACCAGATTTGGCCACCCGTCCATGGTGTAGCTCTTAACCCATTTTAGAACATTGTCCTGTTCCGTTTTCCAAGAAATGTCAGTTGCTTTGATTGGCAGGTTCTGAACTGGGTAGAGCTGAAAAACTGGCTGCTCCAGTGTATGCGCCTGTGGTAAAGGTAACCGGGACAATGCATCTGCATTTCCTATTTTCCGCCTTTTTCCTATACTCAAATGAGTATTCACACCCTGACAGTAGCAACGCCCTATGTTGCAACCTGGCTGCCACCAGATTTGGAACCGCCGCCTTCTGCCCAAATATGGTAATTAATGGACGGTGGTCAGTGTACAACGTGAAGTGTCTTCAATACAAGTATTTATGGGACTTATGCAATGCAAACACTATACTTAAGGCTTCTTTCTGTAGTTGACAGTAGCCTTGTTCTGCTTTGGAAAGGGTCTTGGAGGAAAAACAGATAGGTCGCTCAGTGTTGTCAGGCATCCTGTGTGACAACATTGCCCCGACTCCATACTGAGAGGCATCACTTGATACCACCACTGGTTTCTGCGAGTTAAATGGTATCAAGACTGGAGCTTGGAGGATCCACTGTTTACTATCCTCAAATATCTGTTGACACTGAGAATTCCAGTCCCATACTGCTCCTTGCCCCAACAGATTGTATAGTGATTTCAATCGACCTGACATATATGGCACAAATCTGGCATAGAAATTTATCAGCCCTAAATATGCCTTTAAGTGTGACACTGATGTTGGTTTTGGGGCCTCCCTTAATGCCTCCTGCAATTCCTGTGCTGGTCTAATGCCCTCCTTACTGATAACGTAACCCAAGAATGTCACCTCTTTCTGCAGAAAATGGCATTTTTCCTGTTTTGCCCTCACCCCATGTTATTCCAGCCATTTTAACACTGCTTCCAGTGTACATGCACAGTTCGTCAGAAAGCACCCAGTGATAAGAATATCATCTAAATACGCTACAACTATTGGAATATCTTGCAAAATCTGTTCAATTTTTGCCTGAAATATACCTGGTGCACTTGACAGCCCAAATTGCATTCTACTGTGCCTATATAGTCCCCTATGAGAATTCACACGGTTACCAACTCCTGTGACTTTTTACCAACTGACAACTGTTGGTATGCATTTGACAAGTCCAAAGCACAAAACACCTCACCATTAGCCAGGGATGCAAATATATCTTCCATACATGGTAGGGGCTGGCGTACAACTTCGGCCCGCAGGTGTACAGTCAGCTTGTAATCTGCGCATAACCTGACCTCTCCACTAGCTTTTGGTACCACCACCAAAGGGCTTGCCCAGTTACTGTAAGCCACTTTTTCTAATATATTTTGCTCTTCTGAATAAGCCAGTTCTTTCTCCACTTTCTCCTTCAGTGCATATGGCACTGCCCGTGCCTTCAGGAACCCCTTCTTTAAGTGAAAAGTTCGCTTGAAAGTTTTTAATCTCTCCAAACGTTCCATCAAATATTTTTGCATACCTAGTCAGCAATGTCTTCAGGAAATCTTCATGTAGTCCTTCTTCCTGTACATCTTGTGAAGTCCTTGATCCTGAACCGCCACATAGATACTGTTCCAATCCAGATGTAAATGCTTCAGCCAATCTATTCCCAATAGCGAAGGTAGTCCTTGTCGTCCTGAGTCCACCGCCAAAATTGTCAAGCGCTTTTTCTGCTCTTCATAGCAAACATCCATCATCACACCACCCTTTACCTGTAATACCATTGAATATATATAGGTATTGAAGTCACACGGCCAGGTTAAAATATCTACGTGGTTTTCTGAGAGGAAAGTGAAGTTGCAAGCTCACCTGCCGCAATCGCCACCGTCGCTTGAGTGTTGACATATAGCAAACCTAGCGGACAGTCTGAGAACTACAGTACTTTTTCCACCTGCACAGAAGCATGTACAAGACACCCCTCTCCCTTTCTTGCCTCCTCCCCCTAGCTTCATGTCTCCTCATCCCAACAGAACCAGTCACTGACCAACACAGCTCATCACTTGCCCTATATGGCAAATAGTTGTCTTGTTTAGCTGTCCAATGTGTTGACCGCAAGTTATTTAATTTTTGTGTTGAAGAAGTGTGAGTTACTATGTCAAAGGACAGCAGGTTAAAAATGTTCGTATACGGGCTATTCTAATGCAAGATACATTTGTACAAACACATCAGTATTTCGTTTCCCAGTGAAGCCTTTTGGTCCTTTTTAGTTCACACATATACAAATATCACTTAGGTGAAATTGTAAACCAATGAAATGTTACGTTGAGTTTATACTAGTGAAAATTGTTCAACCACCACGAGTAAACAATACGTAAATTCAATTGCATTAATTTTGACCAATAGAAATTCGTAGTATAGATAGTTGGACAGTTGTCTTTAAAAAAAATGAATGCAGTGGAATTTCGTGATTTTTAGTGCATTTCAGGATTGCTAAGCTATCAAATTTCTAGTTTGATGGTCCTCTCAAGTTTACTGGGTTGAATATTAATTTCCTGTTTTTTTAGGAGGGTTCTCTTCGGGAACACAAAATTCACTAATTATTTTGAAAGCTTCTTCCATAATGATATGTTGACAATTAATTCATTATTAAAATTTTACAACGTTATGTAATCAATTCCTTTTCTTTGGTAGGTCTCTGTTGGTAACTTTGTTTTCATAAGTAACGTCATGTCTGTAAGACAAAAATACTACCTCCACAGGCCACCAATTTATGTAACTTGTGAAATTTTCTTGTAAGAAAATTCTGTAGCAAATTTAAGTATCTGAGTGTTCTGAGGGTTCTACAAGATTCCTCATATTAAGCTTTTTTTATCCTACAATATATACCATCAGTTGTAAGGCTGTGGCATTTTCAGTACTTTTTCTTCACTTTGTGAGTTGTGGAAGTTACTAATTTAACTGAAATGAATATACAGCACGAGTACGTATAACACCAACAAATTATATGACGTTAATTTTCAGGAGAAATTATGAAGTCTAGTATGATGCTACTCACAACTATATGCAAACTCTCATGAAAAATTTTAGTCCTTTGATTTTGAGTGTCAATTTTCGTAAATTATTATAAAAAAGTTATAATATTTCTTATGTTTGTGTGCTGTTTAATATGAACAAAAATTTTAATATACGAATAAACCATTGTTGATGCTCCACATTTAACGAAAATATTAGGAATTTTATGAGTGGTCAAAAATACAGTACTGATATTTAGGCAAGTGTCCAGCGTCAAACCTGTACTTTTAAGACAGAGTGGGAGACAAATAAAAGGATTTTGAGCTGCAAAGTAATTTACAATAAAATATATTTCTAAAATAAAATTAATTAAAATGAAAGTTCATAAACTTGATTAAAACATGCATTAATTAATTTTACTTTAAAATACTAAATCTGGTTTCATTAACTCAGTTGCTTTGTTATCACATACATGTGGATAGTTCTCACACAAGGTATGGCAAACGTAACTTGCTATAATGCAATTTTACATAAACAAATATACAAACCACATAGCAATGAGTTGTTTGCACCGAATAAAGCTGTAAATTTACAATCAGTTAGAGTGTAGGCCTCAAATTAAAATTAAAATATTCATTCATTACATGTGGTGTAGTTTCGTTGTAAAAAGTAATGTTGATTACGTAAAATGTGCACTCTGTTGAAACTGTTTACAGAAATATGTAACAATTTATGGATGAACTGTTAATAAAGCTTAATTGTAACCAGTATAAACCTACAGTTTATTTAATCCATTTAAATATGTGTTTTGGTTTATTTACAGTAAAACATTTATCCCAGGAACACTACTTGTATAGCATTCCACTAAATCATCATTCACTAACAACTTGATCTCTGAATTTTTGTGCATAGAAGTTTACTAACTTAATTTACCGAATTTCAATAATTTAAAAAGCTATGAAATATAAATACAAAATTGTAAAAATAGTGCTGTAAGATCGGTAGATTTTTAAAAAAATATTTTTAGTTGCCTGGAGTCAGTTTTATTGAGTGGAAACGATATACTTCTAAAGTTCAAGTTACTTCCCTGACCTATTATGTAATTTGTGCAGATAATTTTGAACCAAATCAGTTCAAAAATGGAATATGAAACTAAATTATTTTGCTCTCCCTCGTATGTATACCCCTAGTGCTCCAACACAGAACATGAAACAGTTCCAAATCTCTTGCGATACCAAACAAAATTAAGAAAAAATGTGCCAGAAAAAGGTGTGGGTATGTGTCATTCAAGCAAGACTTGTAGTACGGAAATGCCTGCAGGATTAGTAAATGGTGACAGTTTCAATAAACATGCGTAATAACAGCAGGGTGACGACGCTCCAAGAAAAGCAAAGCTAAGAACTAAACTTCGAGAGCGAACATTGCATCTTAGTAGGAAACAGTGTCAATTGCAATTTCAGCGCAAAAAGGCAAAAAAAAAAATACTTGTAGCCGATTTATTCATGCATCTGAAGGAGCATTTGTGGGTGAGAGGTTTTCTTCGGTGCGTAACATCGAGGTCTGGTGAGGGGTGAAATGATGTAAGTATGGAGCAGCGCCACTATTACATTCAAATATGAAATTACACTTTTTTCCCACTGAACACCCTTAATGATTTTGCTCGACGTAGTTTTAGAAACACTGGCTGAAACAGGTTTGATTATACGTGTCTTAGTTCAGTTCAGAGTGCTTCCAATCAGGTCATAGATAATCTGTTGTCTTCGGCCTAAGCTAAACAATCCATACCTGTGCATATCAATTGTAAGCCTCTGCGCCTCATTGTGATTGCAATAGTTTAGTACAAAATTTGAGTTTTAGATTTAAACAGTAAAATATATTAATTAATATGTGCACAAAAAGTGTAAACTTAAATTTAATAACTTTTCTATTCTAGTTACCTGCAAGTAAAGTGTTGGAACTAAATACATAGCTCAGTACGACGCCTTTTTTGTAGTATACGTATATCCTGAAACAACGGAGGAAACAGAAACAATACAAGACTGTGCAGTTTACTGTTTTTCTGGATATAATGTCAAAAGCTGCAAAGATACAGTCAACTGCCCAAACAATTACAGCGAGCTGACAGACCACATCAACACTAATCAGAAGATAAGGCATCATGTTACTATAGAAATTACGTTTGTGGCGAAAAAGATCGTCGCCTGAATGTGTAATTAATCTGAAAGGAGCATCAAAAGTGCTCAGAGACATTACGAGCTTCTAGTATTTTCGAACTGCTATGAAATACTTTGATACGAAAGAAAAGTATCTTCCATAATAGAGGCGCTTATCAAACAACAAACAAATGTGTCTTTTTCTACATGGTTCAACACATGTCGGACACACGAGTAATATATGCTGTGAACTCTGATATGATGTACTTTGCATTACCAACTGAAATTGATGTTGAGACAAGTTCGGGATTAAAAATAGGGCAAAAAATAAACAGTGACGCAAAGGAACATCCTAAACATAAAAAGTTAAACAACAGTAGGTCTTACCAGAAAATAAAAACGTGCTGTGCTCCTGATTTTTATTTTTACGTACAGTTTGTGTTTGGTATAGTTCTAAAAGCATACATGTACAATGCCATATTACATACAATAAAAATATCTTAAATGTTAGTGGAATGGAATAGAAGTTTCCTTGTAATTGTTTATCTTACATGTTAGTATCAGATCCAGTGGACTGGGATAACAAAACCTTTAAAAAGATGTTTACAGTATGTTTGCAAATGTTTTAATAGATATTTTCTGCTGTTTTTCTTCTTAACGTTGGTCTGATTTAGATAATGATATATACCATAAAGTATTTTAATGTTAAAAAATTATACTGCATGGGGTAAAAGAAAATTTTGTGAAAATGCAACGTACTGATAGGTTAATGTTCAACTTGATTATTTCAACTACATTGTCATTTATTATATTATTTCAAAATATGTTTTGAGTTCTTATTATACTAATTATGTCACAACATATATTTGTTAAACTGTATAAATGCAAGTAGATTACTTTGATTGTTACTATAATATTTAAATTCAACTTGATTTGTGAGCTTTACCAGATGATTCATTACTTTAATGTAGTTAATTTTCTTTTATGCACTCTTGTCTGTATACACAACACTACTGTCTATTAAGTGATATTTTATGTTGCAGTATATTGCTATATAAGGATTTACGAATATAAATAATGCAGTTGTTCTTTGGCTATTTTATTGTGCATTCTACAAAGAAAAAATTACTGTATTGATACTTTATGTGAAATTTGACGCTTCTAGTAGTAGTTCAAACCATCTTTAGCTATCCACCTACTCACAATTGCTTAGTTTTTGTGTAAGTGTATATGATTTATTGTTACGAAAGCTTTTGGTGAAAATATTTGTTTTGTTATATCATTGCTGTTTTTCGTATATAATGGTACAAAGATATTGGACAAGTTATTCAAGTTGTACAGTAAACAGTTACATAATTCAAACTATTTTACACTTTTAAACAATACTGTTTGTGTGTCATATTTTGCAAATCTTTGTAATTTTTTTCTGCATATGTCAAAGTGTAATTTTGCCAACATTCTTTATTTCTTAGTAGTAAAATATTAAGTGACTATACTCTACTATATTATAGCTTATTATAGTGTGTGTTTACTGATACAGATAATGGGTCATATTTTGAACAGCTTATGACTGTCTGATATGAACAAGTATTTTTGGTTAGTTTTGTAGTGTGATAAATACATTGTTCTAATGTGTGAATGCTCATAATTTGTTACACAACAGTAATTAAATCATGAGATACATCTTGATTATAATTTTTACTAACTTATTTCAGTTATTAAAATTTTTTTAATTGAAGGAAATCAACAGAAATTTTCTTGAAACAATGTAGGGATATCTGGATTTGGTGTAATAAATAATTAATAATATTTTGTTCTTGAAGGAGGAGCAAAGAAGTGATGAAGGTATTCAATATTCAATTCATACAATCATGATTGGGGAGTGAACTATGTTAAGGCATAATGCAGGCATTCCCCTATACTGGATTTCAGAAAACTGTGGCTAACTTAAAACAGAATGGCTTGGTTGGTATAAGAATAGGGGTTCTTTCAATGCAATCCCAGAAATTTGCCACTGATTTCCTGCTCTGTTTGGATGTTGCTGTAAGTTTTCAAATGAAAATTACGTACTTATTTATGAGAGTTGTGTGGGGGAATCAATGTTATAAATAAACATTCGTTGTTGATGCAAGGTTCGGAAAACTGTAGACTACTAAATACACACAAAGTGTTATTTTTAAATATCAAATGTGTTCCAATTTATCCTTGTTTAAAATTTGTGAACTTACAGTATTTCGGAAAAGTAGTGTCACTGAGGAACTGGCTACTGACCAACATGCGTTTGTAAAGGGAGGAGACATGAAAAAGGTGGTGGTTTGGTAATAGCTTGTGGAAGGGGAAGGGAAGACGAGTTAGGTCTGGAATAGGGGAGGTTCGGCATGAGCATGGGGAGAGGGAAAAGGCGGTTTCTGGGCGAGGTGGGAGAGGAGTGGTGGCAACCGTAGTGCACCCTAGCGGAGGAGCTAACAACTAGCCCAACTCCGGCCAAGAAACTGTGCAGGATAAATTGTATCCCCTGCGACTTCTATACCTATATATATTCAATAGTAATACATCACCTGAATATTTACGCAACTGTGTGTCCACACTGTATAGTTGCAAATGAGGCCAGTTATTTTGAAATGTTTTGTTAGATACCAGCGACACTGCTGAACCGGTATCCACCTGCATCACCAACGTTTTCCCTGAGACCATGACAGACACCTGTATCCTTCTGTAGGTCTTCCTTTCAGCTGTAGTACCGTAAACAAGTCGTAAATACCATCCTGGCCTCCACTACATTCCCCGACTTGCCGAACTAGCACTCCATATACATTAGCCGGCTTTTGGAAATGACATTTCTTGGCCAAATGTCCCACTTTCGAACACTTGTTGCACTTGTACTGAGCGTACGAGCATGTTGTTGCTAAATGATCCTTGTTACCGCAACAAAAACATTCTCTCAGTGTGCCTGGACTACGTGACGTGCTACTACTCAGTGTCTGTTTATTTGCCGCGTGCACTTTGCACACCACTTCTTCTGAAGTTTGATGAGGGCCTTGAAATAACCTTTGTTGTTTCTCTGCTTGCTCTAAAGTCGTTGCTAAAGCATACGCCTGTTCCAGTTTATGTTCTTGCTCAATGAGTTTTTCTGAATGTGTAGGCTTCGTATTCCACTTACAAAACGATCCCGTAATGCTTCCGTAAGAAATGCGCCAAAATTACATGTTTCCGCTGAATGTTTAATAGCTACTAGGAATTCCGTGATCGATTCTGTTTCTTTTTTTAGTCATCCATGATATTTAAGTTGTTCCGTGATAATCAATTTCTTAGGGCAGTAATGATTTTTAGAAATTACCACTAGTTCCTCGAATGTTTTGTTGCCTGGTTCGTCTGGAGCACTGACACCGTGTCCGGTGAGAGTAAGGTAGAAATGAAGCTGCGTCGGAATGCTCTGGGCGCCACTCACTAAGCGTGTAGCCGGGAACACGAGGCTCGATGGGTCGGGGTCTATTCGTGCCGGCGTTGCCCCTCTCTCACCTGGCGAGTCGAAACAGCTGCGGATCGGGAAAAGCAGGGAGGATCTGGAGAAAACCACACCTTACATGGACACTTATGGGGCGGTCCACACCCCCATACCCTAGAGCCTTAAGCGAGCAAGTTCCAATGGCGAAACAAAGTTAAACACTGGGCCGGATAGTTGCACACGCACGTTACGATTCTTGCTGGACGAATCAGAGTCCCGAAGCACACCACGTCTCTCTTGTTCCGTCCGCCGCGGCCGCTGCTTACAGACTGCCTTTTTCATGAGCTGGTAGAGGGAGGGGGCGGCGAAGACAGGTGTCCTGCACTGGCAGATGGCCGGGATGGCAGGTGTCACACGTCGGTGTCAAGTTCACACATGCCCTGCCACCGTCACTGATCTGCCACACACACTCAAGTATCGCACATCTGCCATTACCAACCAGCGCACACCTGCCACTGACACACTCTGCAAACACCTTCCGTGACCAGGTGCAACTCCACCTGGCCTGTGGCCTGGTACGACGACATACGCCCCCCTCCTGATGACGACTGGTCACGGCGGGTGTGTGCATTCGTTATGTACTTTGCTGCCGGTGTCGCCCCCGACGACTGAACACTAGGGTCTGCTGTAGGTTGAAGTCTCCGGCTTCATCTCCTGAGTCGTCGGGTGGTGCACAGCAGGTCTGCTGTTTCTGACGTGGGCGAGGTCGTAGGTTGTAGGGCTCCTCCCTTCGGTGTCTGTTGGTATGGATCGAGGGAGTAGACATTGGGGTGCCGGCTGTCGGTAACACCAGCATGTCCTGGGATGTTGTGGTCTTTACGTCCTGATGTTCTGCCACTGGCGTCTGTACAGTAGGCGTCGACGATTGAGGGCCACCAGCCACGCCCCACTCTGGAAAGTGGCGAACACGAGGACGAAACTAGGCAGGTGCTCGTCGTCTGCATTTCCGCTCATTCCTCGGTTCGGGGTTGACCCCTTCTTCCTGCTGGCTATTTGTGCTAGGCTCGGACGAGTGTAACTGGGGTTGCCTGCTGCGTCGGCGTCGTGGTTGCCATTGAGGTGACTCTTCTGGTTCCTCGATGTGTATGTTAAAGTCGTACTCTCTAGTGGCGCATCCAGTTCCCACACTTCCCGGACAGTGGGTTGGAGTCTCGGCTCATCCTCATCGGGCATGGTCACTATTGGTTCGGCTTCCTGTGGCAGTGTTATGGCACCAGGCGTCTACGGGAGAAGTAACGCCAGTCCCGGGGTCTTGTCACATCTGGTTTGCGAGTGTTTGTCACTCTCCTCTTGGAGTGGTGTCTCAGTTTGTGGGTGCTCAGCTGCTGTTTGTTGTCTGAATTAGGTCGGAGAAAGCGAAGACCTCGTTGTCCAGGTCGCCCTGGTTAATTGTGTGTTGATTGTTATTTGGCCACCGGTCGACAGCATACACTGTGCGTCGTTCCCAGGCTCCCACGTGGACCCTCTTCGCCGCAACCTCTATCACTGCTTCTTGTTGCTGTAGCCATGGTTCCCCCAGCACGACGGGCTCTCGTAGGCCATCCACGACCAAGGCTTCAACTTGAGATATCTGGTCGCGTATCCTGATCGTCAGGTCGGTTACGCCCTGTGTGGCACTGTGCTTCCCTCTGGTGGCCAGCTGTAGCATACAGGGTCCAGGTCGGATCTGTGATGGATTAACGAGTGTGGATGCGACGAACGTATGGCTGGCGGCAGTATCAACTAATGCAGCAGTTGGTTGGTAGTTGGCTTCGATCGGGATGCGAAGTAAATGATACTCCCCGCCGGTTAATTGTCCCAAAAATGGCTCTGAGTCGGTGTTGGTCGTGGTCAGGTTTGTCTGGCGATTGACAGCGGGGAGGTCAGCAGCTGGCCTGCCTCCCCGCCTTAGGCGTTTCCCGACGGCGGGCATGTGGCATTCCTAACAGAGCAGTCCTGGTGCCAGTGAAACGTGTTCTCTGGGCAGGTGTGGCACTGTGGCGGTCGAATGTCCTGTTGCGAGAGTTGTGGGGCGGACGCAGGGTCGGCAGACCGCTGCGCCTCAATCGCGAGTTGTCTTCGGCCCGTTGGTGTGCCGCTATCGCGCCTATTTCTGGTGATGGGGGCCTCCTAGTCCGCCCGTCCTAGTGTCTGTAATGGACGTCCCATCAGCCGATTGACGGCCCTGTCGGCGATGATTGCTCGATGAACGTATTCCTCCACACTTTCACCCTTCACTTCTACCAAAAATGGTTGAAGTTCAAGTCGCAGACGCGGGGTTATGCTCCCAAGTGCGTCCTCCGGCGGCGTGGTTGGATAGATGCGCCGGAACAGCCGGATTTTCGTGGCTATGAACTTCTCTGTCGATTCTGTGTCCTTTTGTCGTTCACTATAAAATCGCGCTTTACAGTCTGCTATAGCCTCCGCGGACCCGAACCGATACCGTAGGCTATTCGCAAACTCGTCCCAGGTCATTGTTGCGTATCCCCATATTCTCCACCAGTCCTTTGCGGCACCATGCAAGTTGCTAATCACATGATCAACCCACTCATCGTACACTACGTCGTAACGTAAACACCGTGTTTTGCACTGCTGCAGAAACTGGTCCACGTCCTCGTGCATGTGTCCAGAGAACTCAGGAAGTTTCATTATGACCCCACTCTCTTGGCAGGTTGTCGCGACAGCTCGACGTGCAGTAGTTGAGGCACTAATGGAGGGGTGATAGGGTGGTAGGTTTGCAGCTTGTGACGTATAACCTTGAAGCAGGGGAGGGGGCCTCGATGACACACAAGTTGCGCAAGCGAACACACCCTCACCGAACGTGACAAGTTCCGTGGCGTGCGAACATCTGCGGTTGCGTCTTGTTCGACAAGTCACACAAGTGGCCATCTCCTTCCCTTGTCTGTAACATGTTGGCGAGTCGCATACTTTGGCCTGCCTTGGCGGGCTGTGGTCGATAAGCTTCTCCACTTTCACTCTTGGGTTCCCCCACCTGTTCACTATGTCACATGTGCAGCACTGTTGCAGTACTTCTCCGAAAAGTAAATCAGGGAAGGCTGGTAATCCACACCCTACACACTCCTTGCTGCTCATTGTGTGCGGTAGTCCGATTTGTTTCTAGGTCTAGTTCAGTGTATTGTTTCCTGCTGTCGCTGACGTTTGGGCTGTGATGTAGCTGGCTAAACAATGCAACTGTGGCGATCTTGTGGTGAAGTGTCATCTTCCAGTCCTTCTCTGCGAAGGTTGTATATCATTTTGCACTGTGATATTCACGCCCAAGCGTTGGGCACCATGACGCCGTGTCCGGTGAGAGTGAGGTAGAAATGAAGCTGCGTCGGAATGCTCTGGGCGCCACTCGGTTAAGCGTGTAGCCGGGAACACGAGGCTCGATGGGTCGTGGTCTGTTCGTGCCGGCATTGCCCCTCTCTCACCTGTCGAGTCGAAACAGCTGCGGATCGGGAAAAGCAGGGAGGATCTGGAGAAAACCACACCTTACATGGACACTTATGGGGCGGTCCACACCCCCATACCCTAGGGCCTTAAGCAAGCCAGTTCCAATGGCGAAACAAAGTTAAACACTGGGCCGGATAGTTGCACACGCACGTTACGATTCTTGCTGGACGAATCAGAGTCCCGAAGCACACCACGTCTCTCTTGTTCCGTCCGCCGTGGCCGCTGCTTCCAGACTGCCTTTTTCATGAGCTGTTAGAGGGAGGGGGCGGCGAAGCCAGGTGTCCTGCACTGGCAGATGGCCGGGATGGCTGGTGTCACACGTCGGTGTCAAGTTCACACATGCCCTGCCACCATCACTGATCTGCCACACACACGCAAGTATCGCACATCTGCCATTACTAACCAGTGCACACCTGCCACTGACACACTCTGCGAACACCTGACGTGACCAGGTGCAACTCCACCTGGCCTGTGGCCTGGTACGATGACAGCACTAAGTCCTGCACGACTCCAAATGTGTTTCTCCCGATGACGACAGCAATACCGCCACTTGTTTCTTCTCAGGTACCGAGTTGGCATCAAATAAAGTTGTAACCACATTAAATATGATACTATATCATCTGCTCACTCATCAAACTCGTCCATCCAACCGAACGAAGCCATTTCTCTCAAAATTACATAACTTTCCTTGGCTAACCTCCTCGTCGCCATTGTTATGTTCTTGGTTCGTCCGCCATAACTGTTTATCCCGTTCTGTCAACCCTATCACCTAGTCGACAGTACACTACAGTGACAGATGTGGCTAGTGAATTTTCATGGAATTTTCTGATTTCTCCTGTCCTTTCATTTCACTACAGCTCTATACCTATCTTATATCATCTTCATAATCATGTAACACCTTGCTAAGTGCATACCATCAAATTAAATTAAGTAAGTTTTTATTGTTGATGCACTTATTGTTCCCTACTGTTATTTGATTTTCATTGAAAGGTGTAGGAATTTTACTGTGTTAAATTTTATATAATCATAATCATGGTTTACTTATTCATTCATTTTGTGTATACTGCAAGATAATGCTAAGCCACTATCAGAATATTTTCAAATAAATATTCATAAAATCTTCAATCAGGAAGAAATGAAGATAAATTCAGAATCATGATTTTTGTATTTAAAGAAATGCTGAAAGTAGCAAAATTATTTCAAAATTTAAGCAATTTAATTACAATAAATACATATTTGGTAACAGGTTTTTAAATACGTCGAGCTATAGCCTGTGACATGAAGTTTCAATGTGAATTTCTCTTTATGATATTCATTGGAAAACTGACAGGTAATTTTTTGTAAGAGGATAATGTACTCGCAAGTAATGTCTACAAACATAACCCTATTTCGTACAAATATAAAATTATGATTTTAGCCCACGTGAACATCGTTAATGAAAAGTTAAATCAGGAAATAATTTATACATACATTTCATCAAACTGATGGCAATGCGCATTAATCAGTAAAACTTGGGTAACAAATTGCATGTGTCTACAAACCTGGGACATGGTACATGTTTAGGCCAACCAAAGAGTGTCCCAAAACTAGCAACATAAATTATATAAAAAAATGCAGGGTTAGCGCAGTTGTAACTCATCTGCATTCAGCACATTATGAAACAACTTAAGCTGATGGACATGTAAATGAAAACTGATGGACATGTAACTGAAAACTTAGTAAGTCAAAATTATTACAACAAACAACATCTGCCTGAATTGATCTGGCAAGCTACTGCTAAGCTATTTCCCAAATCATTATAGGTACAGTAATTAAGTGAATTACAGTGCTCTACACACTACAACATGTACCTGGGTCCGGTCATCAATTCACAAACACAATAAATGTTCCTCACCTGATAAAAACTAAATGTGCTGCTGCCACAGAAGGTGCTGACCTTTGTAAAGTATCAAAGAAGTAACTCACTCCTTCCTGACACTACGAGCGGACATTGAAACAAATGATGATGATGATGATGAGAATCAGTTTAAAATGGTTCCATGGTGAACTTGAACTGATTTAGAATAAGGTTACACAATCCTAGGTGTTATAGCTTAAACAGTATAGTTTTGCCTGATTTTAACATTTCATTTCCGAGAATGATACCTGGAAACTTTATTCTGTTGACCTTTAAACCATCCTGATTTACTGGAAAAAACTGAGTTTCTGCAATCATGTTTGCAGACGTACTTCTCAGAACAGAAATGTCAAAATCAGCCTAATTTATACTGCATACACTATAAAGTGATTTTGAAACAACTGGTCTATGCACCTGTGTTGAAAATCCAACTATAAAGGCTTGAATTATACACTCCACGTGAGGTAAAGTTTAGCAACAGAAAAGAACCCATCAGTGTTTTGTAAGAATTTGTAAATTATCGTATTTATTGTATTTGATGGGTAAATATGAGCTTGGAAAGGTTCTTATTCTATAGTTGAGACAGAAAAAAATTTAAACTATTGATAATTATGTAACAGAGTTGATAAAAATTTTTCAGCATCATGAATTTGGGAATAAGGACAGTTTAATTAAACATATAAATACTAAACACATGTGATATACTTCTTATTTTTTTAAATTATTTATATAGGGTACTGAAATCATACATATAAAAATTATAACACTGTCACTTGATGGAAAAATGTAGTACTATGCACAGGACAGTTAATTCAACATAAGACTACGCTCCTATGGAAGACAACAAAGCTAGAGGCATGGTCATCAGGGAGGTAGACTCTTCGTTTAGTATTATGAGGTTTCAGCAGTCTAGGTGAAAATTTTTAACTGACACAAAGAACAACCAGCATGGATAATATTTCTGCAAGAAAATAATCTAATTACAACACTACAAAAGTTCAGTTTTTATTAGCAAACGGGCAGCTGCCTGAATCAAACCTTTGATTATGTCAACATCATATTGCCAACTAACTCATTTCAAACGCTACAATGACCAGCAGGAGCACTCCATTGGTGGCACTCATTTCAAAAAACACGTCGATAGTCACAGAGTTCAACTGATATTTACAGTTCATGTTCACAATTCCTATTTACAAATCACAACATCCCGTCCACCAAACTGCACATTTTCAAGTCTTCTGGGATGGCAATGGGTACATTTTAACAACAGGGCAAGTAATGACACTGTGCTGAGTCTTCGCTGTTGCCACTTGAACCACTGCATTAGGGCCTGAGTATCAAGGTACAAACTGCAATGTTTTCTTGGGCACGATCTCCACGGGGACGTTGTTGAAGATTGTGAAGGTACTCCTGATGCCATCTCTTCCAAAATAATTGATGAACCTTCTTAATAAGGTGCCAACGAAAGAGTAGACCCAGCAGCGCTGAATTTTGACATTTATTGGGGGGGAGGGTGCTTAGAAGCTGAAGGGGTACAGGGCTCATTCTGCCCAGAATTTTTTTAAACATATACTGTACTACCAAAACAAAAGTGTTCTCCCTAGTTGCAAGAAATTTATGAAACATTTTTCAACTTGCAACTAAAACATTTAAATCACACAATTTCTTGACACTTTCATAAAAATAAAATTAAGGTGCCTTTATCACATAAAATATTAATAAACAACACTAAAACAAAAGTTTCTCGTTCGCGCGAGATTTATGAAACATTTTAAAACTTGTATTTGAAGCATTTAAACCACACAATATTGTGACACTTTAAAAAAATTAAATTATTTGGCCTTTAACACACATAATATTTAAATATATGCACAGATTTTCTTGACAGTTTCACGTAGTTAACTTCCATAATCAAAGTAAAAATTGCAATAAATTAAACAATCTCGCACAAAATAATTAGTGAAAGTATTAACAGCATACTCAACAAAAGTGTGTCAGAATTCAGAATAATGCACAGGTTTTTCTACGCACTGAGTTGCGTCGTATGAATTATTTTACAAGCGATCTAAGATCCAAATTGTTTGGCACAGCCTTATGTGCATTAAGTAATGCTATGTTGTTTAGTCTCTTTTGCCTCATCGTTGACCATCAGTATGTCTTCAGGCGGCGAAGGACGCTGAATAACTTTTCAGCTGTAGCATTTGTCACAGGAAAAATTTGTTGGAGTTGTATACATTTGTTGATGTCAGGCAAGAGGTCTTGAACAGTTGGGTCTTCCAAGAACATCTTCTGTATGTCACACATTGAGTTTATGGCTACATTCTTCCGATTGGCGATATCGCCAAGCAAGTAAAATGAGTCTGTCAATATCTAAATCATGATAAAAGAACTCTTGCATCTGCTCGAGCTTTACATTGTCGTTCACAGCAGTTATGCATTCTTTCTCTACTTAAAAAATTTTCTGAAATCCGATAGATCCGAACCTCTCTGTAACATATTATTTCACTGTCTCACATACATCAACATACTGTAGCTTGAAATATTCGTCTGGTGTGGAGGACTTGTGAGGTGCAGAAGCAGCAGGGTTCTCAAGTCTCTTTGGAATGCGACTTTGTCTCGGCAGTTCTGGCTCTTCAACAAAGCTGGGTTTTCCTTCTAAGCATTTCTTCCAAAATTGCTCGAAACCCTCACGCTTGTCTTCCAGGACGTAAATGAGATATTTTTGTATTGATTCTACTTCAGTTACACTAATGTGTAGACACTGTATCTTAATATTTACCTCTGTGACTGGCCTCATGATGTAACAATAGAGGGACAGTAAGAAAAATGTCTTGAAGTGCTGCAATGTTTCACATATCCAGCACACTTTGAGGCTGCATCAATAGTATTTTCTTTGGAAAATGTTTCAAAAATCTTGACTAGACTTTCATAGTTTTTCTAGACCTGATGAATGCTGGAAGCTCTCATCGTACATCGAGTAGGGCAAATTGGGTGAAGGCCAACTTTGTCGCCTGCAGTGATATTTCTGAAGATTTGTATTCTTTTAAGGGATTCTCTGTGTTAATCAAGTCAGGTGATGTAGACTGTCTTCAACTGCTGAGTTCAGACTATGAGCAACACAATGTACATAATTCACCTTTGGCTGTAAGTCTGTAATTAATTTTTGCAGTCCTTTAAATTTGCCACTCATAGCAGGGCACCATCATAGCACTGCCCCCTCAAACTATCTACTTGAAAATTCAGACGTGCAAGAACATCTTTTATAATGTTAAAAAGTGTTTTTCCTTCAGTGTTTAGAGTTTCATACAATCCAATAAAATCCTCGCAGATCTCCAGTTTTTCATTCACAGTTCGAATGCAGAAAGTCACTTGTTCATGAATTGAGACATCACAAGTTTTGTCAACCATGATAGCAAAGTATTAACTTTTTTTTAAATTTCACATATCACAGACTGCAAAACAGATTTTCATAATATATCTATAATCTCATTTTGAATGTCATGCGATAACCACTTGCAATTTGAACTCCCCATCCATTCTTTCAGCTCAGGCACATCCTCTTTTCGTAATACCAGCTACTGTGTAAAGTTTGAACTAATATCTTCATGTCCGCGGATCGATAAACCCTGGTGACTTATTTAATTGTACAGTAAAACTTGGTTTGGAGGAAGATGCTAGCTTCATAAAACCATCTTTATGAGTTTGGGTTTTTCATGTGCCCTAAATTTTTCCAAGGCTTTTTTCCAGTTAGAACCCCTCAGAATTAAAGGTATAACTCTTTTTTGTGCAAAATTTCAGAAGGCCGTTGGCCTCCACTTCCCAGCAAGTTTTGCAAACTACCTTATCAATAGAAGCATCCAATTCTAACCAGGTGAGTGATGACAATCATGACATCTGAAAGGTTCTACCTTTCGCAGTAAATTTCTCGCTGCTCACAACAGTTGTAGTTGACGATGTAGAAGTTGAACTGATTGACTGTGAAACTGGTGAAGGAATAAGAGAAGATGGCTCTGTTGACGCACACACTGTTCATCCAATACGTGACTTTTTGATCACAAATTTATCCATTCTGAACGTTTTCATCAGTTTTATGATAATGTGTGAGACAGAATAGTACAATTATTTAACTTGTACTAATATACTAATTTAATCCGTATCAAAAAGCTAAAATGCACTGTCAAAGTTAATTTTAGAGAACAGCTTTATAACACACTGCACACTTACGTCGGACATGAAATCTGATCGAATATGTTTAAATTTCAGAACAACAGAAATGCCAAAAAGAACAAAGTGCAAAACATTCCGTTACCTTATCAGCAAAATCATGAAGGTGGGTCATTGACAGCATCATAATAAATTAATTGTTTCACTGGTATACTGTAGTATGACCCCAGATTTCAATCATAAGTAATGTCATATTAGCACAAATATCATCGGGAAATGTTTACCTTTGATGAGAGTAGATCTGGTTTCTGATCTGTATTTACTCACATCGCAAAGAATAACCACCGTATAACGTAAGGTAACAAAAAAATACACTTCACTGAGCTTCAGGAATGGTTCACAATGCACTGTCGCTGTGTGGTGGACAACTGGGAATGGTTTTCTTTTATCGTTGTGGCTGCAGTAATCCAATACCTACCTAAAAGGAAATGTCTCACTCATTTATTCTCATTCAGAGATATTGGTAGCGATTGTACTATAAAAAGAAATGAAACAGCAGTATTCGGTTTTCTTTGTGCATCCAGTTGACTTGGAAACATGATATTAACTGGAAAATTTTAATGCTACTAAAGAGAGAGAATTGTGAAACTGTTACAATAAGGAAATCTCATATAAACTGCCAAGATAGTTGGCCCTGGCAGACGAGCTGTGCTGCGTGTGGTACGATAAGTGTGAGCACCGCCTGCCAAGAGCTGTTTAACCTGCGCGCTTAGGTTGCGGCCATACGAGCGTTATTTGCAGCTATGTCGCGATTGCGAGCTGCAAAATGTAGCCGTAAAACGTGACATGTGGCAGCAAGTGTAGTCGACCAGACACGCTGCAAATGACGCACCGCAGAAACTGTAGGTTTAGTGGTGACACGGGCGTGACACAGCTTTATTTGCAACTCGCGACATAGCTGCAAATAACGCTCATCTGGCCGCAGTCTTAGTGTCACATCGCTTATACGCAAAATGTGCTAAATTGGAGCGCAGTGTTTCCATCGTATCGCTGGAACTACGGAACTTTAAGTGGTGACCCTATTATTTTATTGCCGGAAAGTATGTAACAAATGTTCATTGCAGCTCGCTAGCATTGTTTCATATCAATCTGAGTGGTAGATGTGATATAGCTGTGAGAAAAGGCAGTTTTTAGCTGTGTTGGAGGGTGCGGAAATAGTACTTCCAGTGCACATTATGTTTTGAAAGTATGGTACAAACTTGACAAATAGATTAAATAAATAGTTGTAATTCATTTGTACGAATACATTGGGTGGGCTCTGCCCCTGGCCGACAACCTTTGGGGGGGCTCGGGCCTCCTCGAGCCCCATGGAGTCGGCGCCAGTGAGTAGACCAAGCTGTACATGTGACAGATGAGGTTCTGGAATCATGCCAGGGTGACTAGTGTCAAGAAGTGACTCGGTGTAAAGGCAGAGAATGTGTTAGGGTCATTAGATATAGCACATAGTGGCAGTGAGTTAAGAGTTGTTTCAACTTGTGTCATAAAGGTATACTACTCTTAATATTGTAGATCTGGGAGACCATACACTTGATCAGAAGAGACTTGGCTGGCTTTAAACCAGCTTTTCACAGCCCCCAAAAATGTGGAAATGAAGGAGGATTGAAACGCTACATAACTGGATGATCTATGAGTGCTTGAGCCAACGAGTCATGGGTGTGTTTGTACTATATGAAAGTCTTCAGTTCAGTGAGTTGGCAGTTAGCTCCAACAAAGTTAGTCCTGCAATAATTATACAGGTCCAAGAACTGGCCATGACAAGACAAAATGCTGTGAAATGCTGAGAGAAATGTGTCTGTGTTAAGGTTAGATGCCAGCTCTAAGTAAATGACCTTGTGGGAAAACACACGAACAATCACAAATATGCATCCAGTACTTTATTCTTTTGCAATCAAGACATTGTGTTCTTAAAGGGTCCAGCATAATCAACAGCAATTTTAAAGAACATAATCTGCTGGAAGGTTACCAATTAGTGGTTGCAAGGATGTTGGAGTGAACCTTGAAACAATGAATACACTGTTTCAGACAGTGAGGGATAAAGCTACGTGCGCTCATCACCTAAAACTCTAGCTGAAGGACAGACTGCAGTAATGTTGGTACACAATGTAGTAGGTAATCATGAAAATGATCTGTCAACAGTTTGATGAGACGGTGATGTTTGGGCAACAATACTGGATGCCTGTAGTCATGTGGCATATCTGATAGTTGTACGTGTCTGCCCACCCTGAGAACTCCAGCAAATTCCTAGAATTGAGATAGGTCGAAGATTGGTCCTCTGTATGTTTTCTTACTCCGCAATGCTTAAATTATCTGCCGCAAAGGCATCGTACTGTACTATCCACACACGCACACACACTATAAAGACAGTGAAGTTCATGGGCAATGGGTGGACCGATATGAGGTTTCTCAAGAGTCCACAAAATTGCAGACAGTAGGCAAGCAGTTATTCGTTTGACTTAACTTCGGGAGTAGAGTTTGTGCAGCAGTGCAGTTACTGTCTGAAACTGTTTCAATAGCAGGAAGTGCGATGATACATTGCTCCAACAGGTCTTGATCATCATGGTCTATTTTGAAAGACAGCCTTGGCTAGTCATCAGAATGCTTACACAGCCGCAGGGTGCCTGTAAACCACAGTGGGTGATCTGTCAGTTTACTAGGAAAGAAGCCTCGAGAATTACAATCTGCAGGATTCTTTGCTAATGGAACATGATTTTAATACTTAGTTTGGACTAAATCCTGAATCTGGTTGACACAATTTGCCACAAAATTCTTCCATCCATGAGGTGAACCATGAACCCAGTAAAGAACCACCATAGAGTTGGCCCAGGTGAATTTCTGGGAGATGAGCACACGAGAACTGTAGCTGTCCAGAATCTTCAGCATGGTGTGACCAAGTAGTAGAGTCCTACATAGTTTGAGGCGAGGTAATGGCACTTGTTTACTTGGAGCCAACTTAGATTTGCCAACAAGGAGATGCACTGACATCAAACCACTAAGAGAAGTTGCTGTAAGGTAGACAACTCAGAATAATCTGGCTCTGAGTGTTTAGAAAAGCCATGTATTTGAAGTAGCATGTCATTATGGCATACAGGTACAATCTTAGGAATGGTGATGTGGACAACACCTGGAAGTTCCTTCTGAAACCACTGCCACGTATTCAGAATGTCTGGTGGGGAAGAAATAGTCCTAATCAATGCCGCAGATCAACAATGTTGGATGAGGTGTTTTGCTAGCAGGACAATGAGTGCTAACCCCAAGAGGATGAAATATTCTCACTTAATTTGACTGTATACTTCACATGGTGGCAATTGTAGATGTTGACAGAGTGTTGTAGGAGAAAGTATAAAATTCAGCTGGCCACTGTAGACTCCCATGCTGTCTCGAGCTGAAGCGTCAAACGACCACATACAATTTGGTGGTACTACTGTCTGGCTTCAGTTCTCCATGATGTGGAACATAGAATGAGGATGCATTGCGTTGAGGGGCTGGCACTAATGACATGTGGCTTTGTTGCAACTAATCTCTCATGAATTCAACATACAATGCCTTTAGTTCAGGATCCCGATTTAATTTACATTCAAGCTTGTACAATCGAAGAAGAATTTGCACCCTTGATTCTTCAAAATGAGGTTTAGGTTCCTTAAATGGCTAAGCCACAAAGTATTAACCAGTTTCTTTCCTTTTACAAGTTTCCACAAACATTTCGTCACACCATATGCCATCTGCAGTAGGCCTTGGTGGCAAAACAACCTCCTCAATCAAACAAAGCTGTCGATCTTCATTGTCTAAATTAGGAGTGCACATGTGAAGTGAAATACAACTCACTGATGTAGAAGATGTTGGTACCTTTCATTACTACCCAACCAAAATCTGTGTCAATTGCTACTAGTGTATCACCATCTTGAGTAAATGTGTGACCATAAGGTAAAACGTCTGCTCTGATCAATATGTCAATTCGTCCAGGACTGGCATAATGAGGATCGTAAGATTCAAGTTGGCGAGATGGTTCCAGGACGATGTCTAGATGGGCACATTGGACAACGCACCATTTATCTTTGGCAAGATAAATACTGTGAGAGACAATCGAGGTGAGTCCTGACTAACAGCGCTCAGTAGACATTCTACTGCGCCTTTTGATACATATACTGACACTTGAAAAACACCATAAATTGAGGGGGGGTGGATTTTTGGCACCTTAATTCAAGTTTTTTCACACAGTCCTTTGTCACAAAGCTAGACTGACTGGCAGAATCAAGTAAAGGATGCACTGTTTGACAGTTACCTTCACCACCTGAGGTGTTAACCAGCACAGTGGACAGTAGGACAGTCGGTGGAGGCTTATCTTGTGCGGGCATATGAGCTATTAATGTTTGTGCTCTCAATAACACCAATGATGTTGAGCCATTATTGTGTTCTGGTGATTGTAACACTTCAGTGAAATGTCAAAGGGAGTGGAGTCGAGCGTTACAGGAACGATAATTATTATTTGACACACACGCTTTGGACTGATGGGATGAGCATAAGCAGTTCAAACACAGTTACTCTGACTTAGCCCATTGATCCCTCTCCTTGAGTGAAATTTTGAGGAATTGGGAGCATCTGTACAACTCATGGCTACCATTGCAAATGGCACATTTACTATTTGAACTAGTAGCAGCACTTATTGCAAAGGACTGTGACATTGAATAGCGAGGAAATTTTTTGGTGGTACTGACATTAATTTAAATGCTTTCTTCAAAGGAGCTCAAGCCAGCTATGACTCAGCAGCACGACAGTGTCCACCAAGAAATGCCACAAATTCTATTGCCTTAGGCAGTTCGGTTCCTTTTCATTAATGAAGAGTTACCACTGGATATGTAGGAATGGGTGTAGCTTTGCTTCAATGATATGGAATAATAGTGGATCTCACTTGTCAGCTTCTATGCGCAACACTTTTAGAGCAGCTATGTGTTCACTCAAGACTGATATAAATGTATTGATTGATGCAGGTGCTTTCAATGACAGGGACAGTGCTTGCATGATGGCTTCTATGTGCAGAGACACAATATGTCTCCTATTATTGTATTGCTTCCCATGCAACATCACATAATTTTTCTCAGTGTGAGGCAAAGCCTGGCCCACAGACAAGGCTTCAGCTGACAGGGATGACTTTAAATATTATGGTCTTTTCACAGTAGTTAAACTTGGGTTGTTGGTTACAGGGGCCACAAACAGGTTAGATAAACTAATCTGTTCTGTTGGTTTGTCACTAAAATTTGGTAAGTGTATAGTAGGGCGATGAGGGGATGAAGTACCTGCATACGAGCTATGTGAAGTTTTGGCTGAACATTTGAATGTTGCCTATGATTCCCAAAGTGTGTTTACCTCATTAATCATGTCATCAAAATTATTTCAAGGGGGGGGCAAAGATTTAGAAATTTAAGTTTAGCTATCATAAAACTAATCTATTATAAGCAAAAACATACTGTTTGCAGCGTCTGACGACACAGAACATTGTTTTGCAGTATTTGATGCAAATTAAGACCTTTTCACAGTGCGTGACACAATTAGTGACCTTTTTTTTGTAGGGGTCTCCAAGTTCCAGGGGGGCAACAGCCCCCCCCCTTGCCACCCTCCCCCTTTGTGACGCCCATGGGCATGTTGTGAAAAAACAGTTGCTGTCTGCTGGTACCCAAAGACACCTTATTAACGAGATCAGCAGCATATTGTATCCTGTTTTCAGCACATTCAAGAAGTCACTTTACGATCGTGATCTTAGCCTACTTTTTTCAAATTGTGTTTCCAACTAAGCTAAATTTTATGTCAATCCAATCTTCTTAGGTTAACTATAATGTAGTATATCTACTGTGTCATTGCGACACAGCACTTTTAATTGCATGTTTTTATTCTTCCGACGAGGATTTGTATGCACACAGAGAAAAGATTAGGTCTACTTTGTGCTTCACACACGAGATTTGTAGACACATGACACAGCAAGTAGAGCAAACGTTAGTAAAACATCTTGCAATCTTGCGTTCAAATTAAAAAATATGTCAGCATCACACCACACATCATACAAAACAGTATGGTACATAAAGAAAGACGTGTTCCATCACTTGTTGCATAGTGGACGAACAAATGGCGTGAACTAGCAAAAATAGCAAGCTGGATCTATGTCTTTCCACATTAACATAGAAAATCAGATGACATGATACACAATGTGATCACAATCCCGAGGGCCAAATGTTTTGGCAAGGAATTAACCTAACTACAATGTTAGTAAAGTTCAGTTTCGATTAACAAAATGGCAGCTGTCCAAACCAAACGTCAGATTACGTCGACGCCATATTGCCTGCTAACTCATTTCAAACACCGCTATGACCACCAGGAGCGTTACAGATGTGGCACTCATTTCCAATACATTTAGATAGACACAGATTTTAACTGCTATTTACAATACATATTCACAATTACTGTTTAAAAATGATGACAGATACATCCGATTTAATTAACTATAAGGATAGAAGTATACCTACCTGTGCACTAGGTGCAGTAAGTTGACGAAAATTAAGGAATGGCCAATGTTTGAAAAACATGTATGGGTTACTAAAATTGATATTTTTACCATAGTAATACTTATCAGTAATTTTGATCAACTGGATTAAAATAGTTAAAATCGTAGGCGCAAAACTTGTGAATTCTATAACTATCAGTGAAAACAATGTTGTTAAGTACTGTTAGTCAAGCAGATATATAAGTATTGAGAATACTGGATTAAAAAAGTTACCTATATAAAAATAAAGAGCATCTACCTAAAAATGGACATTATAGTTTGATTAATTATTACCAGGATTTGTGAAAATAGAGGTTTTACGTATAAATACTACATTAGAAAGCTATAGGCATTTTCAAATTACAGTTGCAGGTAAATGTGATTGTTGTAGATATCGAGGAGCCTCATGTCATCAAAGAAATTTTGAGTAGTGACCTCAAGGACAACCTTAGGGCTGTACTGTCAAAGATCATTAATTGAAAGTACAGCTACTCAACAAGGCTATCTGTGGGCTAAAAGCAATAACATTTAGATAGAAATGTACAAGAAGTAACAGAATTATACTTGCAGATAAACAAAAAAAACAGACTACATATTTTATCGCCTAGTTGCATGGTCAAAATATTTTGTTGGCCAAGCCACTTTTTTCGGGCTGTGAACGAGTAATCTAGAATGTGGAATGAGAAATTGCATGCCTAATTTTTAGAAACTAAGGTAAAAGAAATCGAATCATATGTTTTGTGTTAACAGACTCTTATGTGAAAAATGCATTGTCATTATAGCTGAGCATGTTTACAACTTTGTGATGATTCCTAGTAATGATACAGAGAAGCATAGGCTGAGAATGAAATTATCTGCAATTCACTGCCTCAGTATGAAAAATCAAGAAAGAGATTTATGTAGAGAAACATAAATACGTCACTGATGTGTTCATCAAGAGACAGGATTTTGTGCACTTGCATTACAAGTGCCTGATGGTTCTGTTATGTACTTAGCAACGTGAACAAGACCAGACGTTCCACATGTTATCAGTGTGGTGTTCAATATAAAATATAATAAGGAAACTGGAGAAGAGTTAAAAGATAGTAGAGACATTTGAAATATACATTGTCTTCTAGAAAACAAAAAAAGATGTTGAAATAACATTGGGCCATATAAGGCAAATGTCAGAAACAGTACAAGCTATCACACACAGATTTTGTGTTCCATTTAAAAGGCACTGCTCTATCATAGAAATCTTAAGAAGCAGCTTAACATGGCTTTATCTAGTACAGAGGTAAAGTACATGACCTTGGCAGAAAATGTTGTAAATGTCAATTAAATCAATGTATTTCTTGACAAACTCTTGGGAAAGTAATTGTGCATCATCTAGTTCTCCAACAACCAGGAAGCATGAAGGCTAGTATTCCAGTCACATAAATATGCTGCAAAATGAAATTAGGTGAGCAGATTTACTAGGGTTTGGTAATGCTTGGTGCACATAGTGAACATACTTTTTTGTTCGGATACCTTACATTCCGTGTGTGTAGTCATACACCTTGTACACACAATATAACATTATTGCTGATATAGTGGAACCAGTAATGCACTCTGGTGGCCATTCTAGACTTTTGCTTTCCTTGTGTGTATAATGTGGCAAGATGAACTAGAACTTGCGCAGACCCCAGTTGGTGGCGGGGCGCACACTACTGCCACGTGACTGGCGGTAGGGGAAGTGGAGGGGATCAGTTACTGCTTGACTCGGGCGTGTGAGAGTCGCTCCATGACTGGACCTGAGTTACACGGTACAACTGAATACACGCGCTTGAAATATTTTATAACATCCCAACACATTTAAGAAAAAAATCGATGTATGGTTTAAGATGCAATGTTTTATAAGCAATAAATGCTGCGACGGGGGTGTCTAAATCAACCGTAAAAAGGATTTTGTCTTAGGTGGAAACATCGGAAAGGGTTTGAATTTTTCGACACCTACGGCAGGGATGTACCTACGTTTATGAGAGGTAGGATGGGGAAGGGGGAAAGGCCAAATTACAATAAAAATTATAGTTTGCATTGCCATGTGATTTGACACTATGGGTGTGTTTGTCTACAATTTCTGTACTGCAAATAAACCATTGTCATTCTGAAATATTAAAGTGCGAGAAAATATGAAAATTTGTGAAAAAAAAAAATTGTGTAGATGGGGGAAAGGTGAAGAGATTTTGGTCAGCGCTGGTGAAGGATTTAACATAGATTTCAGTGAACGAATTTACCACCTGCATGACACGTTTGTTATCTACATGGAAAGTGTGGTACAGTAAGTCGATACCAGATGTTCACTTTTTTTTTACTTAATGATTTACATATTTTTAATGCGTTTAATTGAAATGCACTACATGAAATTAACTGTACAGAAAATCTACTTTGTTTTGAAAGACGTAACAACCAATCACATTGTTTGTTACACTACAACCAACATATTAACATTTTTAATAAAAATTGAATCAGTGTTCTGTACAGTTACAAATTTTATTCTAAAACTGAGACAATGGTTGGGCATAACATGGTAAACTTCCATTTGCAACAGTACAACATTTCACAATGTTTAAAACTGTAAAAAGGGGTAGGACACTTCTAATGTTATTCAACAAATATAAGTTGTTTTTTTCTTCTTCTGTGATTTTGCTATACAGTATAGAAATCAACAATGTACATCTTTACCATTCATGTATGTTTCTTTACAAATAATAGGCCAATTACATATACAAAATGTCTGGTATTTATAATAATTCTTGAGACCTGCATAATGTCATATAGCCTAGTTGAAAAATGTTCTTTGCATACTTACTTTTATCTACAATAAACTTTTACGCCGCAAGTAATTTTTTTCTTTTAACCCAGAAAAAATCTGTAAATGATTAAATTTTTTTACCAAAACCAAGAGTAGCAAAACTGCTAATAATCGACACATGGAAATATTCATTTTTGAAAATTAGAACATAAGAAAGTTTTCCCCGAAACTTAATATACATAATAGGTAGAGCTAGATAAATGATTAACTTTTTTCACCTTTAGAATGCATTTTTATATTTTATGAATTAGATTAAATTCTTAGTTCACAGGCTATGATTCACAAATTTTTTTTTACATTATATTAAGGACTAGCGACACAATTTTTAAAATATACTTACTTATGAACTCGAATCAGTTAAATAATTGAATCGTGCAGTATCAAACATTACCGTGTCCAAAATATGTTTAATAACACATATATTTAAAACACACAAACTTGCAATATTTTTTCTTCTGTATCTTATATTTTTATTTGTTTTTTAGATTTGCCCATTGATAATGTTACATACTGATGATACGTTTGACTGAAAGGTACGCAAATTCATTTTGAAAAAGTTAATGCACGAATAGTTTTTAATTATTTTCAACAATGGTTAATTAAATTTTATTTACTTGTTATGTTGATGCCTGTAAGAACCTCAAGAATTTCAACAGGAATATTCTACATTTTGAAAACAGGCACAAAATTTTCATATATTTTTTCTTTGCAATTCTAACCAATTCTACTACAGCATATGATCCACGAGTAAAAAATTGTGATTGAAATTTGTTTTATATTTCAGTGATTTAGAATAGGTACCGTGCACTAATCTAAAATTTGCATCATTACACTGTAAAAAGTTATGCTCTTTCTGTAAAACACTTCACATTAAAAAATCAGATTAATCAAGTCACGGTTTGGTTTTTCAGGCAATATAGTCAATTGTAGACTATGTGTTAATCTTTAAATACTTTACTCAATAATTTCACAACAGGAGCGCAAATACAGACAGGGAAGATACATTGCACCCCCTTATTTATTCTTGTAATAGGGACAATCTTTAAAATCTACTTGCCAGCATACAATAATTTTATATAATGTCCATTTAAGTACAATATAATTCAACATTTAACGTAAATTTTTTGAAAGCAAAACTTTAATATCCAAGACGGAGACCATTGCACCCCCTTACAGGGGCGGTTCACTGGAAACTTTAATTGGTTTGATAATTGTTTTATTTTTACAAAATTTGGTTTGTTTTGTAGTCATATACTGTAACTTTTACTGTAATGAAATTTTTTTAGCTTTCATTTATATTATGGCATATCTGCGTCAAAATGTGCATAAAATGGTTTTATGCAATAAAGGAAAACCAGCTTACTGAAATGAAGAAAAGCACACTGAAGAACAGTGTCACAAGCTATCAAAATACATGTTTACAAACTGCATTGCCTTTTTTTCGTACTAAAAAAAATTATTGATTTGAAATTTTGAAAAATTAATGGTTTTAAAAAAATTAAGAAACACAAAACCTAATCAATTAGGTTTTTATTTATGTTGTGTCACATTCTATGGCACTGTACTTCAGGGTGTATTTTTTCATTTTAGTAAGTTGATTGTTTTTCCTTTCTTGCATTAAACTGTTTTACACAAATTTGGACTTAAACATGCTACTATACAATATACAAAACTATGGGAGCAAAAAAAATTCCATTGCAGTAAAAAATAGTTGCAATGTATGTCAATAAAATGAACCACCCATGTATAAAAAAATTAAATCTTTAAACATTTTTGGTTAACTCTTCCTTAAAGATGAAAACTATAACAGCAATTATTACGCTTGTTCCCTTTTGGGAATTTGAGTTTTTGTGCCCCTGTTTCACCAAAATCGTAGGCCTGCATAGGCCTTATGCGATGTGTAATATCAAACATTTTTTTTTTGCAAATTAATGACATCCTACACACTAAATTGTGTATCCGAAAAAAACGTTTAAAATAAAATTAAATTTAGTGGAAAGTACTGAGTTTAAAAAAAATGTTCACTTTCAGTAACACGTCTGCAATTTTGCAAACAAATAGTTTTTTGTGTACTATCAGGCGGGAATTTAAATAACGAAAGCCCGCACAATTTGGTGCCGGACATCAGATCATTGCAAGTTTTAAACACGTGTAAGCAAGGTAGAGCCACTAAACCACTCACAATACAATTCTATACATAGCTGAGAGAGGAAAATAAGTACTGTAACTTGATCAAATTTTTGGCAAGTGTACATTCTGCTCGTTCGCACTGACAACAATAAGCGATGATAGAGAAGGTCAGGAGACTCTGGAATCTGATCTGCAGTGCATAAGTTTTGAGTTTTCTCTTTCTTCCATCTGCTGGCACCCCCATCTATCTCCAATAACAAATACGTTTGTCACTTAACTACATTATACCCTTCAATTTTCTGTGAACGGTGCACAGGACATTGTTTAAATATTTTTTAAACAATTAAATTTCTTATGAAAGAAAAATTAACGTGTAACATTATTGGCAGGATGGTCTATAATTATATTGTAAAAATTTTGAATTTGTTAGAATGAATGGTTTTCGAGTGATGACGAGTTTAGTTTAAAAGTTTCTTGTGCACGCTGTGGATCAAGTGTTTATAGGGCCCTGCGTTCGTGTAAATCAGGCTGACACTCCATCACCTTGGCTTTGAGGGGAGGTATTGGCATGGTCACACATTCCCCTCTGAGCTCTGGAGGGGCGGAAAGGGGAGGGCCAAAATGTGCACAGCGATAACATACAAGGCTCATATTTAACTTGCCGCAGTATAGTCATACAACTTGTACTCATAGTGTAACACTATTGTTGATATAGTGGAACCAGCAATGACTTCTGGTGGCCATTCTAGACTTCATAGATTATGGAAACTGCAATTGTGTACACATCCTGCATTTGTTTAAATATGGGAATTCATTTTTTCTCAGTCAGTATATATTTAATTAAAGGCCTGCTATTTAGGCATCATGATATCTCATTGAACTTGTCAGCAAAACTGATATGTATTTTAAAACTTTTAGCAAATAAAAATAATGCAGTCAAGTTTTTAAATTTTATTCTTCATTATGTTAATTGTATCAGGAGAGTAATGTTATGTTTCAACAAATAGTTTTAGTTTTACGCCATAATAACCTTATAAATATGTTAATGTAAAATTTTTTTGTAGGCTACCAACAGCAGACTGGCTTCTTAAACTCAGAGCAGCAAGCAGCAGCTTTTCAGCAGCACGCCCAATACGCTAGTAGTGGGCCTCCCTCATCTCCAGCCCAGCAATCACGGGCAGGCTCTGGCTATTCCCAGGTTCACACACCTCAGCCATCTCCCATTGGTGCTGGTATAGGATCCAGCATCAATGGACTTTCTGCTTCTGTGACTGTGAATGGTGTTGGAGTGAATGGTGCTGGGGTTCACAGAAATGGACTGAATGGCCAATATATGGACACGTCTCCTGGCAGCCAGTATGCAGAACAGAGAGAATATGTGAATGGTGCTGGTGGGGGAAACTATAATCCCTCACAGGTAAATTAATTACATGTTTATTTATTAATATAGGTCTGCATATAGTTTGTCCATGTTTTTGTGCTAGTTTATTTGCAGCCATATTATATTAAAAACAATGCTCTAAAAGATTCTAAAATAAGGGTGCTTCTATGCTTTCAGGTGAAATTTAGAATGTGCAACAAAATTTTTGTCATTACTAATAATGTATTTTTGGGGTCATCTACGTACAATTTAAACTGTATGCAAGTATTTTTCATGTGTAATTCAATTTAATGGAAAAAATCGTGAAACCTGCTTCTAGATGAGAAAAGTAATATGTATTAATTTGCAATTCAGTTCATTACCACAACTCTGACTTTGTGAAAATATTTGTTTGATTTATTTAGATGTGTGTTTCTTTCATATACCAAACACAGCAGTTGTATGAAATTGCAGTGTAATTTGGTGTTGAATAATGGTCAAAATTTTGGCAAGATGTATAGCTTTTATTTTTAAGTGATTAACATAGTGTAATATTAAGAACAGCCAATCCCTTTTGTCCATAACATGATGTTAAGGTAAGGTAAGTAAGCTTTGTGTCTCATTGACAATGCAGTCACAGATATGAAAAGCTTGTCACAGTTTGCATTTGGTGGAACACTAAAAAATTTACAACATAATTTTTCAATTCTTGACATGTACCACTAAACAGCTCTAGGTAGCCAAATTGTTTCTCAAACTAATTTTTCACCTTGTAAATAATTTAGTAAAGATTTAAACTCTCAATTCGCAGCTTGATTTTTACTCAGAGTTAATATAACATTAAAAGTTCTGTATTTAGTATATTATATGTTTCAAAACACACAATGATACAAATATATGGGGAGCATTAGGTGATTCACCAAACATCTCAATCACCATGAATCCTACACATAGTATTTTAGTATTTACTAAATCATTTTTGTGACATGAAATATAATGTGTTTAAATGGCATGGGGTAAAGAGTCGTACTGCTCTATAAACCTAAGTGTGTCCTCGGAAAATATGTCAGCTACAGCCGCCCTCCTCTCTGACATACCGCACCCTCCTAATCTCCTTCGACCTGCTACACACCCCCAGACAATAGCAAACAATTAGCTTGGCTGTCACGACAAGCAGTGCATACAGTCTCGTCAGCTGGAAGGCGATAACCAGTGTGCAGTGGATGAGTTTTGTCATTTTGCACAGCACATCAGCAAGGTGTGTTATTTATAAGTACAAAATAGAAGTAGCAAAATAGCAAACATTGATGAGACAGGAACTGTATGTCAGTAACTGGTGATTACTTGCACAGAGAGGATATAGTGGTGTATTAGTAGATATGTCTAATAAATGTAAAAGCAATAGACCTGTGCACAGTGAAGCATGAGAAATCATTTGAAGTGAAATAAAGTTTATCGATTAACATATAGTGATACGAGGACTATATACTGTTCGTTGTTTAGGTATTACATTCCAATACATTTTTGTAGAACAAACATACTGCTGATCGCATACTTCTCCCATAACAGCAAATCAATAGCAAGTTGTACATGTGATAGTAATATCTGCTGTCCTCAGATTTTGCACCGTTGTAGAATTAATTAATTTTTTTCGTGATATTTCTTGGTCATTATTATCTAATGTGAACGATAATAGTGACATTTTTTTTTTTATAAGTATCATTAACATTTATTTTGCACTACATGAGTCATATGATTAGAAATGTTCAACAAACTATGCTATTTGTTTTCTTGCATCACAAATATGTGTGTCATTTCTTGAAATTTTTAAATTTTATGTGTTTATTTACGAAAGTAGATGGGACGATGTGTATTTAAAACTGATCAATTAATGAATTATGGTTTGTTTTCATATTTTTTAACACAAAGAAACTTTTTTTTTCATGTTACGTTGGTTTATTACGGAAATGTGGACCAATTTGTTAAAGTCGGCCGTTAAATACTTAAAGGGGTGTCTCGGGTGAAGCAAAAGGGAAAGAAGGTGGATGTTCGGAAATAAATACTGCTGTTGGTTTCCACTAACCACCAATACTTTAGTTTTTCTGTAGTTAATCCTGATAAAAAACTTTACTTCATGGGTTGCACAGACCTACTATGATATGTACACAATGTAACATGTATAAAACATATTTACTCAAAAAAATGTATAAAGAAGGCATTGTCAATATACCTTATTTTTATAAATTGGCTTTTGAAATTCTATAGGTCTATCTGTTATTCACAATATATATAATTCTCACAGCATTTTTGAAATCTACAAAGAATAACATTTCATTTTCATATCCTCTTTATTTAATACCATCTTTTAATGTCTAAACATGAATCATCCTGATGCCAAATTCATTCTGATCACATCTGCATGTTCTATCCAGTTTAACTTGTGATCTATTTAATTAACACCCAGAAATATTTTTTGTGTGGTCTATAAATTTGTTTATTTTTATATTAAATTGATTCAAATTATTGCCCTTATTGGTATTTAAAGTAATACATATGTAATTTCTGTTAAGTAAATTTATTATTAATACATTTTTCATAAATAAAAAAATAATAATTACATAAGTAGCAAAAATGAAAGATTATGGCTTTACATTTTTAAGGGGATTTATGTTTGCCTTTCATTTTCGGTTTAAAATTTGCAGGTTAGTTAAAGGTACCATGTTTCACAAATCCATGACGGCATTACATTACATGAAATCCCTTGATTTGGGCACTCAGGAACTCACAATTTTGACACAGTATCCGGTGAGAGTGAGGTAGGAACGGAGCTGCGTTGGAAAGCTCTGGCCGCCACCCGGTTAAGCGTGTAGCGGGGAACACGAGGCTCGATGGGTCGTGGTCTGTTCATGCCGGCATGCTTCTCTTTCACCTGGCGAGTCGAAACAGCTACGTATCGGGAAAAGCCGGGAGGACCTGGAGAAAACTACACCTTACATGGACACTTATGGGGCGGTCCACACCCCATACCCTAGGCCCTTAAGCGAGCCAGTTCCAAATAGCAAAACAAAGTAAAACACTGGGCCGGATAGTTGCACACACGCGTTACGTTTCTCGCTGGACAAATCAAAAGTCCCGAAGCGCACCACGTCTCTCTCGTTCCGTCTGTCGTGGCCGCTGCTTCCAGACTACCTTTTTCATGAGCTGGTAGAGGGAGGGGGTGGCGAAGCCATGTGTCCTGCACTGGCAGATGGCCGGGATGGCAGGTGTCGCACGTCGGTGTCAAGTTCACACACACCCTGACGCCGTCACTGATCCGCCACACATACTCAAGTACCGCATATCTGCCACTGACACACTCTGCGAAAACCTGCTGCGACCAGGCGCAACTCCACCTGGCCTGTGGCCTGGTTCAACGACATACGCCCCCCTCCTGAAGACGACTGGTCACAGCGGGTGTGTGCATTCGCTATGTACTTTGCTGCCGTTGTCGCCCCCGATGACTGTACACTAGGGTCTGCTGTGGGTCGAAGTCTCCGGCTTCATCTCCTGAATCATCGGGTGGTGCACAGCAGGTCTGCTGTTTCTGTCGTGGACGAGGTCGTAGGTTGTAGGGCTCCCTTCGGTGTCTGTTGGTATGGATCGAGGGAGTAGACATTGGGGTGCTGGCCGTCTGTAACACCAGCATGTCCTGGGATGTTGTGGTCTTTACGTCCTGACGTTCTGCCACTGGCGTCTGTACAGTAGGCGCCAATGATTTAGGGCCAACAGCCACGCCACACTCTGGAAAGCGGCGAACACGAGCACGAAACCAGGCAGGTGATATGGCGTCTGCATTTCCGTTTGTTCCTCGGTTTGGGGTTGACCCCTTCCTCCTGCTGGCCGTTTGTGCTACGCTCGGACGAGTGTAACTGGGGTTGCCTGCTGCGTCGGCGTCGTGGTTGACATCGAGGCGACTCTTCTGGTTCCTCGATGTGTATGGTAAAAGTTGTACTCTCCAATGGCACATCCAGTTCCCACACTTCCCGGACGATGGGTTGGAGTCTCCGCTCATCCTCATCAGGCATGGTCACTATTGGTTCGGTTTCCTGTGGCGGTGTTATGACACCAGGCGTCGATAGGAGAAGTAACGCCAGTCCCGGAATCTTGTCACATCTGCTTTGCGAGTGTTTGTCACTCTCCTCTTGGAGTGGTGTCTCAGTTTGTGGGTGTAAGGTCTCCTCCGGTTGGGCCTGTGTCACACCGTCTGTATCTGTCTCCTCGTCAGCCGACATGATAGGAACCACCCTTAGTTCGTCCCAATGGATCTTTTGGAGGCGCCTATCCCCGTCTCGGACAAGGTAGACGTGTTGTCCTAGGCGTTTTCGTACTGTGTGTGGTCCTGTCGAGCGAGGTGCTAGTCCTGCACAGAAGTTTCGTGTGCCAGCCGACAATGGATAGTTCCGAGCATATACTATTGTCCCTACCTCCAAAGGTGCAGGCGAGTTTTCCGACACTGCCAGAATTTTTCGCACGTACGCCTCTTGGTGTTGGCGGGCATCAGTGAGGACGGCGTCTCGGCGCTCGCCCCAGTCTTCTGCATCCTGAGGGAGCTCTGGCGTAGGTTCTGTTGGAAGCGGTAGGTTGCGTCCCTGCGCGAGGGTTGCCGGTGCCTGCCCTGTGGCGGCGTTCACCCGACGTCTGAGGCAGAACAGAGCCTCACCCAGATGCTGGTCCCATTGTGAGTGATCTTCTCCAACACGCAAGCGGAGGTAGACTTTCAGCTCCTGGTTCCGCCTCTCTGTTGGATTAGCACGAGGGTGGTAAACCGGTGTCGTATGGTGCTCCAGTTGTAGTTCGGGGCACCACCTCCTCCACTGCCTACTGAGAAACTGTGAACCATTGGCCGTTAGTAGTGTTCGGGGGTACCCCAATCGTGCAAAAATTCCTTCTGAAGAACTTTTGTAATTGTCTGACTACGGGTGTTCGTTAGTGGATACGCCTCCACCCAGCGAGAGAACGTGTCAGTTACCACGATATTGAAACAATATATTTTGGTGGTGCACGGATACGGTACCATTGAGTCCAATGCTACAGCTTCGAAGGGAGTAGTGGGAAGGTGGGGCTATTGTTGTTCTGTCCCTTCTGCTCTTCGTGCCTTTTTCCACTGGCAGTCCTGGCAGCCTCGTACATAATCCTGCACATCCACTCTGAGTCCAGGCCAGTGGAAATACTGCATTATATTCTGCACTGTCTGATCTACCCCAGGATGCCCTGCTAGTGTATCACTGTGTGCGAAGTTCAAGACTATTTCTCTCGCCTTGGGGGCCACAAACACTTTCCATGCCGTCTCCACAACTGGCGGCCTCATTTCTAGCACTTGATCCCTTACTCGAACACGCTCCACATTACCCTCGGCGAACTTGGCTATTAAGCGCAAAGCTGTAGGAGATGATCTTTGCGTGTTAAGGACGTGATTATTCACAGCAGACCAGGTAGTTTGTCTGAATGAATGCATAATCACTTGAAGTGAGGCGCGTTGCTTTGTTTCGACTTTCCTCTGCTGAATTGAGGGACGCTCAGGAGGAAACATCACTGCCACATCGTGGTCGTCCATGATGGTTTGAGCCGGGTTTGGATCCTGTGACAAGTGATCGGGGAGTTTATTGTCAACTCCGCTGACATGCTCAGTTGTAAAATCAAACGACTCTAGTAACAGTGCCCTGTGGATGAGTTTACCCCTCCTTCCCTATTGTGTCCAGCCATGTCAGGCACTTGTTGTCTGTCCGTAATGTGAACTGTCTTCCTTCTAGGTGAGGGCGGTACTTACGAAGAGCCCAAACTACCGCCAGGCACTCTTGCTCATTGCTGTGATAGCGACGTTCTGCTTCTCTGAACTTGGCTTTACTGTAGTTGATAATAAGTAGTGACCCGCCGTCAGCTAGCAGGTATAGAACAGCGCCGGCACATTCCGTGCTGGCATCGGTCTGGACATAGAGGCGCTTCTCAGGGTTGATGCGAGACAAAGCATGACACTGGGTGAACTGTGATTTTTACTCTTCAAATCCCTTCTGGGCACGTTCGTTCCAGGCGTATTTTCATTTTACAGACAACAAGTCAGAGACAGCGGCGGCGACTGTGGCGAAGTGCATTATGTAGTTCCTCAACCATTTCGCTAATCCAATGAACCGTTGCATTTGTTTCCTGGTCGTCGGAATTGTGCTGTTGGCAATTTTGTCTAGGTGTTCGGGATGGGTATGTTTACCATCCGGCTGGATCACATGCCCCAGGAAGTCGTCGGAGGTTCTACCGATGTGGCACTTCTGGAGGGAGACGACAAGTTGGTGCACTGCCAGTCGTTCTAACACTAAACTCAGATGGCGTACATGGTCCTCCCATGTCCGGGACTAAGCGATGACGTCGTCGAGGTATGCTGCGACAAACTCCCCGATGTACCCCTCCAGCTCCTACATTAACATGTACTGGAAGGTTGAAGGAGCTCACATCAGCCTGAATGGTATCTTCTGAAACTGAAAGCGGCGTCCGTCTGGTGTCGTAAAGGCTGTCTTCTCACGGTCTTCTGGACATATTGGTACTTGCCAATAACCTGTCTTTAAGTCTAACGTCAAGAACACTCGGCCATCACCCAGTCCTGCCAAGGCCTCATCAACACTGATCCTCAGTGGTGGTGCACTCTCTGTCACCAGATTCAGCGGACGGAAATCAGCACTAAAGCGCAGTGTCCCATCCTTCTTCGGCTCAAGTACAATGCGGGCATTATATAGACTGTTGGACGTTTTGATTAGACCCTCCTTTAGCTTCTCTGCGACTTGTTCCCGGATGACTCGTTGTTCATGCATCCCGTAGCCTCTGGGATCAGTGTAGACTGGGTCTGGGTTAGGTGTCAGTATGGGGTGCTCAGCTGCTATGGTTGTCTGAAGTTGGTCGGAGAAAGCGAAGACATCTTTCCGTTCATCCAAAGAGCTTGTATCGCTGTCCTAAATTCGGCTGGGACCTCGTTGTCCAGGTCGCCCAGGTGAATTGTGTGTTGGTTGGTATTCGGCTGCCGGTCGACAAATATACTTTTTGTCGTTCCCCAGCTCCCATGTGTACCTCTTTACTTCGACCTCTATCACTGCTTCTTGTTGCTGCAGCCATGGTTGCCCCAGCACGACGGGCTCTTGTAGGCCGTCCACGACCAAGTCTTCTACTTGAGACGTCTGGTCGCGTATCCTGACTGTCAGGTCGGTTACGCCCTGTGTGGGACTGTGTTTCCCTCTGGTGGCCAGCTGTAACATGCAGGGTCCAGGTCGGATCTGTGATGGATTAATGAGTGTGGATGCGATGAACGTATGGCTGGCGGCAGCATCAACTAATGCAGCAGTTGGTTGGTCTTTGACTTCGATCGGGATGCGGAGTAACTGATCCTCCTCAACTGTTAATTGTCCCAAAAATGGCTATGAGTCTGTGTTGGTCGGGATCAAGTGTGCCTGGCGATTGACAGCGGGGAGGTCAGCAGCTGGCCTGCCTCCCCATCTTAGGCATTTCCCGATGGCGGGCATGTGGCATTCCTAACAGGACAGTCCCGGTGCTAGTGAAATGTGTTCGCTGGGCAGGTGTGGCACTGTGGCGGTCAAATGTCCTGTCACGAGAGTTGTGGGGCGAACGCAGGGTCCGCTGACCGCGGCACCTCAATCGCGAGTTGTTGTCTTCGGCCTGTTGGTGTGCTGCTATTGCGCATATTTCTGGTGATTAAGGCCTCCTCGTCCGCCCGTCCTAGTGCCTGTAACGGACGTCCCCTCAGCCGATTGACGCCCTGTCTGCGACGATTGCTCGACGAATGTATCCCTCCACACTTTCACCCTTCACTTCTGCCAAAAATGGTTCGAGTTCAAGTCGCAGACGCGGGGTTTTGCTGCTTAGTGCGTCCTTTGGCGGTGTGGTTGGATAGATTCGCTGGAACAGCTGGATTTTCGTGGCTATGAACCTCTCTGTCGACTCTGTGTCCTTTTGTGGTTCACTATAAAATTGCGCTCGACAGTCTGCTCTAGCCTGCGCGGACCCGAACCGATACCGTAGGCCATTTGCGAACTCGTCCCATGTCATTTTTGCATGTCCTCATATTCTTCACCAGTCCTTTGCGGAACCATGGAAGTTGTTAATTGCACGATCAACCCACTCCTCATACACTATGCAGTAACGTAAACATTGTGTTTCGCACTGCTGCAGAAACTGATCCACATCATCGTGCATCTGTCTAGAAAACTCGGGAAGATTCATAATGTCGCCACTCTCTTGGCGGATTGTCTCGACAGGCGTTGGGCGAGGGGTGATATTGTGGTAGGTTTATAGCTTGTTCCGTATGACCTTGACGTGAGGGAGCTGGTCTCTATGACACACAAGATGCGCAAGCGAACACGCCCTCATCAAACGTGACAAGTTCCGTGGCGTGCGAACATCTGTGGTGGCATCTTAATTGACAAGTTACACAAGTGGCCATCTCCTTCCCTTGTCTGTCACATGTTGGTGAGTCAAATACTTCGGCCTGCCTTGGCGGGCTGTGGTCGATAAGCTTCTCCGCTTTCATACTTGGGTTCCCCTTCCTGTTCTACCTGGCACATGTGCAGCACTGTTACTGTACTTCTCCGAAAAGTAAATAAGGGAATGCTGGTAATCCACACCTAACACACTCCTTGCTGCTCATTGTGTGTGATGGTTCGATTTGTTTCTAGATCTAGCACAGTGTATTGTTTCCTGCTGTCGCTGACGTGCTGGCTGTAACATAGCTGGCTAAGCAATGCAACTGTGGCGATCCTGTGATGAAGTGTCATCTTCCAATCCTTCTCTGTGTAGGTTGTACTTCAATTTACACTGCGGTATTCACGCCAAAGCGTTGGGCGCCATGACGCCGAGTCCGGTGAGAGTGAGGTTGGATGGAGCTGCATCGGAACGCCATGGGCGCCACCTGTTTAAGCGTGTAGCCGGGAACATGAGGCTCGATGGGTGGTGGTCTGTTCGTGCCGGCGTGGCCCTCTCTCACCTGGCGAGTCAAAACAGCTGCGTATCGGGGAAAGCCTGGAGGACCTGGAGAAAACTACACCTTGCGTGGACACTTATGGGGCGGTCCACACGCCCATACTAGGGCCGTAAGCGAGCCAGCTCAAATGGCAAAACAAAGTAGAACACTGGGCCGGATAGTTGCACACGCACGTTATGTTTCTCGCTAGACGAATCAGAGTCCCGAAGCGCGGCATGTCCCTCTCGTTCCGTCCGTCGTGGCCGCTGCTTCCAGACTGCCTTCTTCATGTGCTGGTAGAGGGAGGGGGCGGCGAAGCCACGTGTCCTGCACTGGCAGATGGCAGTGCAGTGGCTGGGAGGGCAGGTGTCGCACGTCGGTGTCAAGTTCACACACGCCCTGCCGTTGTCACTGATCCGCCACACACACACTCAAGTACCGCACATCTGCCGTTAATAACCAGTGCACCCCCCACCGACACGCTCGGCGAACACTTGCCGCGACCAGGTGCAATCCCACCTGGCCTGTGGCCTGGTACGACGACAGTTTCAAAGCACAAAAGTCACGTTAACATTTAGAAAATAATAATATAAAATACAAAACAATATATTTCTAGAGAACATGTTTTACGAGGGATTTGCATACCCAGTATGCATAGAGCAAATGGGAATTTTCGTCACACTTGAATTACAGGAAAACATGAAAAAGTACACAGTTGCATTTAAAATTTATAAAAAAATTATAAAAATTCTCTGAAACAATTTTAAACAGAAAAAATAATGTGGAAATCTTTTAACTGACATTTTTAATGTGCATCCAGAGCACAGTTGTGTTTGTTACAATTTGCATAGTGATGAGATATGACACTTTAGAAAGAGAGATAAAATTTTGCACTGACACTTAATTTACATTGTAGAAAGACACAATTTTAACACTGAAGTAAACACTCTCTAACAACTGGACACCTGTGCACCACACACTTCCTGCCAGCCTTGCCGAGGAGTACCACCAGCGTGGTGTGGGAGGGGGTTTTCCGAAGGTTATTCTTATACAATATGACATATGGGACAGGAGAAGGGATATATGTACATGTGAATAATACATTTTTATTACCAAAAATATCTAGATTTTGATGCAATGTATTAATTTAATCAAGTGGTCATATTCTATATGAACAAAATTATAACCGTAAAATAAGGTGACTCGGGACACGTGGGGTGAATTGAGACATATTTGCACAGTGTTTATTTTCTATGTGCGTGAACTGGGAGTGAATACAAATTTAATTTCATGGGGACATTCATAATTTGGTATACATCTCCCGTTAATTTATTTTCTAAATGTTGACATATGTGACGAAAGTATTTTCGTATGTCCCAAGCCACACCATTTTACGGAATTTGGCAGGATTTTCTTTGATTTCGTCCAGTTGAAAAATTTAACGTTAACAATTTGGTGTGCTTACAGCAAGAAATTTTTTGGCGGCAGTGTAGTTGGTGTATATTAGTCTTTCTCACAAAAACCATAAGTTCTTGAATGGGAATTTTAATCTTATTCAGTGCCTGATGCCTTGAGGACAGAAATATAATTAATGCAGGTTTTAATGACCTTGTATTCTCATGAAGGCAATGTGTTTGTATGTGATGCTTAACTTTTATTTTTGGATGCAGTGAGGGGTTGGCTAGCATGGTCATTTAGTTATAAGAAAGAACTGAATTAAAATATCAATTAAATTCAAGGGAACATACCTTATAAACGGAATTATAAACCAGAAGGGTTCACCTGACCATTTTCTCGCAATGTGTTGGATGTTTATGACCCTTCTGAGCCAATTTTACTGTGTTGCAAATGTAGTGTGTTAAATGATGGTAAAGTATCATGAACTAACTGTCAATACTCTTTTCACTGCATCATGGAATTATGTAGTTTTGTGTGTATTCTGGAACAATAATAAAATATTATGACCTTATCATAACATTACTGCTAATCACACCAATAAATACAACTAATAATCATGCGGTAATTAGTGTGCAGTGTTTTTTCAGCAAGCATGTAATCAGTCTCGACTACAATTGTGCACTCTCGTGTGTGAAAATAATCACAACACCATGCTAAAAGAGGACATGTAAATCCAACACATCCCTTGATCTGTTGCTTGTTCAACAAAAATATCAGTATAATATGTTCTTCACATCGTTCCTCCATAATTGTTGAATATTTAAATGAAGTAAGTCATATATTCCAAATTAGTCGTTAGTTTCAATTTAGTAAATACGATACATACATTGACCTACATCTGCAGTGGCAAGCCTTACCAGATATTTACGTGGAGACATGGTTGATTTCAAAATTGGTTTACTTTTGAAAAGCAGCCAGCTCATTGTTAGTGTAGGTTATAGTGCAGGTGCCTAAAACACAGTCATGCACCAGCTTACAGTACAAAGTAAATTTTATATAATGGGTGTAACACTGGCTCCAAAGTTAATCCAAACATAACACCCCAGAGCAACAGGCCCACGTTTACAAACTTTTAATTTACAGATTAAGCCTTGACTGTATTTAATTTACATTGGTTTGGCAAATGGATAAAACATTAAACTTAGTTTCATAAAATATTTAGTAGCGTATGGCACATATTTTATGGATGTAAGCAGTTTTTTTTAATGGTTTTGGCAGTTAGAACAAAGAGAAATTTATTTTATAAAATTACATTAAATAGCTATTGGGAATCTCAAAATAAATTACCTGAGCAATTTTTATACAGGGTGAGTGTGAATTTGACCGACAAACTTGGTGGGGTGATTACTTACGCAAAAAAGGTAGGGTTAACATTTGACAACTGTCCCGAAAGTGCATATGAAGGGTGTTAGGAGCCCTTGAAAATGTGTTTTCAAAATCAATTATAATTAAAATATCGAACAACGCTGGAGATGTAGCAAGAACAATGTGGACATGTTATGGGCTAGAATAAGACGTCTGACCCCAACATGGTAAGATGGTAAAACTCATCCCCCTTCATGGACAAATGGCATATTTGAAATTTCGATCGCATGAAATTTGGTAGCCGTAATGTGTAATCGTAATTTGACCATTGTTTATGAAAGAACATGTTAAAATCAACAAAAAAGATCGCCTTAGTACAAGACCCTTAGGCCAACCATTTCCCCAGAAACAGCAATGTAACGGAGGGTGGAGTGGAGTGTCGTTACCTAACGCCTGTGCGGAAATGTAACATGTCTTGCACCGCTACCACAGAGCCATACTGAGCATGAAATCGGTCAAACATGTCCGCCTCCTAGCAAGGTGATCCAGGTTCGATCCTCAATGGGGTCACCCTGGATATTCGCATGTGGGAATTGTGGTGGACAATGTCACTGCTACTCCTTCCACTCACCGAACGGCATGCTGTGGAGTCCAGTGCAGTGCCAGTTGACGATTGTACATGCGTTGGGACTGCGCTGAATAATTGCCATTTCTCTGTAAGCTGTTGGAGGTAGCAGTAGTACTCGTGGGTGTTATAGAGCGTTATTCATGGCCAGAACTCGCAGACATGCATCTCGTGTATGGTGCTGTGGGAGCGAATGCACGAGCAGCACAACGCTTGTACAGAGAGCGATATCTGGACAGAAGGCAGCCTCGTAACACTACGTATACGTAATTGCACCGTCGGTTGCGGGAAAATGGCACTGTCAATGTGGGGAGACGGAATGCTGGACGTCAGCGCCATGTCAGGACTGTAAGGTTAGAAGAAGAAGTACTACAAATGGTTGAAAATACAATCCCACCAGCAGTACACGCACTGTCGCGAACATGCTCAATGTCTGTCAGCGTACTATTGTACAGATATTACATTCATTTTCAGAGAGTGCTCAGCATTGGGCCAGCCGACTATCCCAGACGAGTTCACTTTGCAGAGTGGTTCCTTCACCACAGACAAGAAATACGTGGGTTTGAAACCAACATACTGTTTACTGACGAGGCTTTCTTCCAGCGGGATGGCATTTTAAATTCGCGGAACAGCCATCTCTGGTCAGATGTTAATCCGCACAGCACGTTTATCCGTAGTCACCAACACCGATTCGTTGTCAGTGTGTGGGCCGGTATCATTGGTGATGTGTTAGTCGGCCCCTACCTACTTTCACCCCGTCTGGACAGCCACAGATATCTTGTGTTCCTGCAGGAAACTCTTTCAGAGTTGTTAGAGGAGGTGTCATTGCAAGCTAGACAACAAATGTGGTTACAGTATGACGGTGTCCCGGCCCATCGTGCGCATATCGTCCGCACGTACCTTAACCACAGATTCCCTAACCGATGGATCGGCAACGTTGGACCCATTGCCTGGCCAGCACGATCACCCGACCTTAATCCGCTGGACTTTTTCTTCTGGGGGCTCATGCGGAGTGTCGTGTATAAGACCCCGGTGGAGTCGGAAGAAGATCTTGTCGGGCGGATCGTCGCAGCTGCCGGCAACATTTCCGGCATGCAGGGTGTCTTTGAACGTGTTCGACACAACATGGTGCGTCGTTCCGAACTGTGCGTAGAACATGATGGCCATTGCATTGAGCCTTTTTTGTAAGATATGTAATGTGTAAATAAATGTAATTACACAATACCTGTTGTTTTTCACTGACTCCACGTACTATCCGACATGTAACAAAACGAAGGAGTGGACAAATGTAGGTGCCTCTTAGCAGATACAGTCTTGTGGGAAAATGTAGGGTAACGAGGGGAAATGAGAGATCCCCGAAATATTCTCCAACCAGCGGCATTGTCCACCACAATTCCCATATGCGAATATCCAGGGTGACCCCATCGAGGATCGAACCTGGATCACCTTGCTAGGAGGCGGACACGTTTGAACGATTTATGCTCAGTATGGCTATGTGGTAGCGGTGCAAGACATGTTACATATCCGCACAGGCGTTAGGTAATGACACTCCACTCCACCCTCCGTTACTTACATCGCTGTTTCTGGGGAAATGGTTGGCCTAAGGGTCTTGTACTAAGGCGACTTTTTTTGTTAATTTGAACATGTTATTTCATAAACAATGGTCAAATTACTATTACACATTACGGCTACCAAATTTCATGTGATCAAAATTTCAAAAATGCCATTTGTCCATGAAGGGGGATGATTTGTACCATCTTACCATGTTGGGGTCAGACGTCTTATTCTAGCCCATAACATGTCCACATTGTTCTTGCTACATCTCCAGCGTTGTTCGATATTTTAATTATAATTGATTTTGAAAACTCATTTTCAAGAGCTCCTAACACCCACATGTCCACATTGTTGTTGCTACATCTCCAGCGTTGTTCGATATTTTAATTATAATTGATTTTGAAAACACATTTTCAAGGGCTCCTAACACGCTTCATATGCACTTTCGGGAAAATTGTCAATGAGTTAACCCTACCTTATTTTGCGTAAGGAATGACCCCACCAAGTTTGTCGGTGGAATTCACACTCACCCTGTACAATAATGTACAAAGCAAACGAGTTAGTTTAAATTTATGATCCTGTTCCACTTAGGATTCCAGATATCTGTTAGTGTTCTATATAAACTTAGTAATTAAAAGTTATATGTTATAAATGTGTTAACTCTGCAGTACTTTTATCTTCTGTTGCAAACTTAACATTGATTACGATGGTATATTAAGAACTAAAAAATAACTATTTATTAGCAGATGGAATTTTCCAAAACAATAGTTTGCCTTAGAACTTCATAGTCTACATCATTAATTGCTTTGGGAGATTCCAATCTATAGTTGGAATGTCTGTAACAATTATCACAAAAATCCATAATTTTTTACGTTTGTTTAAGCACCCTGCTGCAAGTAAAAGCAAACGTATTCCAGCAGGTCCCTGTTCCTATACATCCAAGCTAGCTTCTTTCACACTTCCAGCCTCAACTAGTTTTGGGAAGAGAACTGATTCTAATTCACATTAGGTCTTCAAGAGTATTACATTTCATGTTTCAATTTTGTAAGTTGTATTGACACTAAAATAGAGAAAATTAATTTAGATGAGTTGTGGTAGTTGAATTTGACACATGTCAGCAATTATTTGCTTTGTATTTATTTCGTGAAACTACTATAACGTCAGTTGACTGCCAAAAGGGCCAATATCATATTTCAAAACATGTGATTTTGGCCTTTTTGGTATGCTGCTTAAATTGCAAAAAAATGTGATATTGGTCGTTTTGGCAATATACTGATGATATGTCAGAATTTCTAAATTCAATGTTGTTCAACTACACTGAGATTTCTCTAGTATCCCAGTTAAGTAAATAAACATATCAATAAATTATATCCATAAGATTAAAATTTCATGTTTTTACGATGGACAACCAAAATTTACTATCAGTGATTTGGGATAATGTGAGCACTCAGAATAGCCCTGCGTAAGTTTTATTTTCAGCCATTACGTATCTTTCCACATGTTAACAGCTAGTGACGAGAAAGTCTAACCTCTCTGGACATGTCACTTAATGTTTGCCCATGCAAGATAATTTGTGCCATCAGTATGAATTGATACGTTTATTTAAAAAAGTTTATTAATTATATAAAATACAATTATGTAAATTTTGGTTGAGTCTGTTTCATTATTTTTGTGTTTAAATAGGAAAATAAATTGAACAGTATTGTGTAATTTCTCTGCCAACCATACCAGCAGTAAGGCACATATAGTTAATGTTAAATTATAAGCTGTAATGGCTGGTGATATTTTTCAAAGGTTAAATTTTAGTGCTCACTTCATCCCGATTGATCTATACCCAAGCTAACATAGAGAATTATCAGTTATATACACAGTCTTTCAGCACTAATGTGCATGGAACTACTTTTTTACCTGGCCTAGACCCTCGAATACACTTTTTTATCATGTCAGCAGGCTTGAGATATGTGATTGTTTACGAGCAACCACTGATTTCACTCTTGTAAGTATTCATAAATACTGAATACCAGGCAACCCCAATGTAGGTACGGCATTTTTTACTTGAATAACGTGAAACTGTTATAACACCAGATCTTCCTTGTGAAGTATGAGAGAGGGTGAAACATTTTCCTATCACAGGAATTTCTGTCCCCAAATAACGTGAGCGAGGCATCATTTCTGATTTTCAACCTAAGAAATGTGTCCTCTAATCGCACATTTATCTTCACCCCTTTATTTACTTTAAGAGTGGAACTAGTTAGGTCGTACTATGCAATTTAAAGATATCAGCAAAAAGGTTCAGCCAAATTCTCACAGAGAGCAGCTCTGTCGTAGCTTTCATGGTGCTGTCAATGAAAGAGGATTATGTCTGCCACTGTTGGCGGAGCGGATTCGTCCTGCTGGGTACACTTGTAAAAGGTCTAGGGCAGGCCTTCTCAATAGGCGACTCATGGGCCAGATGCGGCCCGCAGAGAGATTTCTACTGGCCCGCCATCAAAATGTCAGAAATCAGCAAAAGTGTTTTGTTATAATAATTTAAACGTTATTTCTTAATAGCTATAGTTAGGTCAATGTAATCTATGCCTATGACAATGGTTTATGTTAGACTAACATTAAGTTCAATTAAATGATTCCATACAGTGCCTATAATTATTTTTTAATTATGGCCCCCTAGTGTTTTTGGTAGTTATAAAATTGAAGCAAGTGGCTCGCAGGTACATTTAATTGAGAAGTCCTGGTCTAGGGAAATGGGGTGGGGGCAGAGGGCTGCAAAGAAGTTATTGATGCTTAGTCGACTGAGACCCAAGGCTGTGCGACATGCACCTCTTTTCAATACGCTAGCCGTTGGGAGGGCGCGGACTTGAGGAAGGGAGGGGGTGAGATACGGGATCGTGTTTCACTATTCGGAAAGGATTTCTATAGTTTATGTTCTTCGTGCTGTGATACATTAGGTAACTATTCCAGTATTTATAAATAGCAGAATTCAAATAGTTGAGTATGAGAGGTTATTAATATAATTTTATTTCAATTTATAATTGTATCTTGAATTACAATTTAGTCAAGTCATGGCGACAGATGGTTGTTTTGTATTACGCTGCCTGAACATTTTACTATAGCTGGCCAGAAATTTTATTCCTTAAAAGTTTGAGCAATTTGCTTCAATGAAGAATCTTGTACGAATTTTCAGAAAAGCGTACGAAAATGTTCTACTATACTAATGAGAACAAAAATCTTACAGTATCTAACTTTTTACCCGTCAGTCACACTTATTCAGGATTAATTTTGAAATATATTGGAAAATTAGTACACCATTAGTCAACATTATTGGTATTACAAGCAAATATACATAACTTTGATAATTGTCAAGACGAAACTATACAAATGGATTTAAAAGGCTCACATTTTCACAACAGTAAAATTGGCTATACTGATTGAAAATAAATGTGTATTATGGCTGGAAAAAATTATTTATCATTCTTATTTCTGTCTAATACTTTGATAAAGACTGCATGGATAATACCTCTTCTGAACTGAAATCCGGTATGTGTCCATTGTGAGAGAGGCACAGCAGTAGGCTACAGTTTTAGTAATATTTTATTACACATCCTTGATAGGTTAATTTAGGTTTATGAAAGTAGGCTACTGTTTTAACCAAAAAATCTGCCGAAATACTAAAGAAAAGAAAATAATTTACTGGTATTCTTGATTTGTTCCCAAAATAATTTACAACAAAGTTTCACAAATCCGTCACTGCATTACATTACATGAAATCACTTGCTTTGGGTACTCAGGAACTTACAATTTAAAGACTAGACTGAAAACCACTTTGAAGAAAAATGATGAAAATAAATTTGGTACTGACGTTCACACAAAGATTGCTAAGTTCCCACATCTTAATACACAGAAGAAGAATACTGGGTGATGAAAACCATACCCAGATGCCCAGATGGCCACACACACAGGCAGAATAAAAAATTTAGTAGAGTTCTTATCTGTCCGAAATGGGTTTGAAACAAAAAATGACCGCAGGAGCTACCTGTGCATGTTAAATTGCCACTCCCGTTAATACATCTCTACTTTTCTGGGCTACTGCCCTACAGTTACTTCTTCATATTTTTAGCACTATACACAGACCGAGGTTACACCCTAGCTGCATCTGGACATCCCAAGCACCAGGGAACGACTCTTACAAAACCAAGTGTATTGCAGCTAGCGTCCCTTTTGCCTGACCTTCACTGCTGCACTCCTATTGGCTACCCAATACATACACCGCCCTCTAGAGACTAAATGAAACTAACACCTCTTTGTTATTGGGCGTCCTGAAAACCTAGTTGAGCAATACTTACAAACAAGAAAAACTTGGCTTGTTGCTACTCGGCCAACCGGCCATAACTGGATAAAGCTATACCCTCGTGCACACCTGCCTATAAAATAGTCTGCTTTTTTCTCGAGTCCCCAAAGCAACACAACACATACCCACATTTAAAAAAAAACCTACATAATTAATGAAATTTGTTACTTGAGTTGAATAATTGCTACAGATATCTTTAAATTTAACATCAGCGTATATATATGAAAAATAAAATGTAATCGAAAATAGAAATACCAGAAATTAAATAAATAAATACATATATATCGTATTCCTACAGAACATTCAAAAACCTACAATGTTACATGCTATTTGGCTCAATTTGTGCAGCACACCAACATATTATTTTCAATCAATAAAAGTATGTACATCTAGTGTCATGAAAAAACAATTAATTAGTTTTGAAATAAAATTTTGTGTTAAAAATTTTGTTCATGTTATCAACATACAAAGATGAACATAACATAGAAATTTGACAATTTATTGATTTAATGTAAAATTACAGCGTTGATCAGTATTGACTTACAATCACAAAGCCATGACCAGCGATTGGGATTATAAACGGTGGTATAGATGTAATGAAAATTTGATACTCTATTGTGGAAAAATCACAAACTAAACCAGTGATTAGAAACATTTTCTTTTTAAGTCCTCTTGGATTACTTTGTGTATTTGTTTGTTTATCATATTTGGTCATCACTGTACAGTAATGTCTGTAATTCGCATTACAGGAAGAGATGAAAAAAAAAAAACTTTATTTAGGCCATGTTTTGAAAAACAAGCAACAAAATTTCTTTATTCATGTTGAATGTCACATGACCTAACCTTTGAAGTCTATTGAACATTTTCAAATATATTATTTATAAAAGCATAAATAGCATAACTTCACGTACCATAGGTGTTGATAATCTGGACATAGTAATTATACAAATATGTACTCCAAATTGTTTACCAGCAATACGGGGCATAATTAATATGTCAGTCAGAGACTCAGTTATTCCTAAACAGTGAAATCAATCTAAAATAATACAACTTCCAAAATTAAATATCCCAACAGAAATGAAACATCTGCGGCCGATAAGTATTTTGCCAGTAATGTCTAAAATATTAGAAAAGTTATCCACACCCAACTTGCTACTCACCTTGAAACTAAAAATTTGCTCTACACTAGGCAGTCAGGGTTTCGCCCGCACCATAGTACATATACTGCTCTACAAGAAATAGCTGATACTGCATATAGAACTATGGATGAGGGCAAAATTACTTTCATGATTTTCTAAGACTTTACAAAAGCTTTTGATATGGTTCACCATGCCAAATTATTATCGATACTCTCCGCATCAGAATTGTCACCCGCCTCATGTGAATGGTTTTGTAACTATCTCTCGGAAAGAACTTAGTTTGTAGAAGTGAATCCACATAATGGCAAGCGGACCTCAGACCTAAAAAAAAGTTGTTCAAGGTGTATCGCAAGGATCAATACTGGAGCCAATACTCTTTTCTTTGTATAAAAACTCTCTCAGAAACTGTTTAAGATATTTGATATGCCAACAATTTGCAGACAGCCCACAACTTATGATTTCATGTTCTCCAAAAGATGCAAAACCCAATGTGGATAAAATTAATGAAGCTCTTATTAGTATTGTTAATTGATGTAACACACGCACCCTTAAATTTATTACCTCAAAGTATTCCTACATGATAGTTCGGACACCAGCAAATAATAAAAAGTATCAGCTTTTTCACAAATTCTTATAAACAATGAATTACTTACCCAATGCTCATCACACAGAAATTTAGGTGTAACACTCTATGCTAACCTTGACTGGTCAAAACACATTTCAACTAATATTCAAAGCGCATATTATCGCCTAAAATTACTATACAAGTTCAAAAACATTCTGCCGCAAGATCTCAAGGCTAAACTTTGTGACTTGTTAGTGTTGTCTGTTTTTAATTACTGTTGTGGACGTTTCATATGTTTGAGTAAAACCCTTGCTTACGGGATACAAAAAGTACAAAACGTGTGCTTACGATACTCATTCAGTTTGAAAAAATGTGATCACATCAGCCAAGCACTTATAAAAGCAAACTGGTTGAATATGGGCCGCAGAAGACTGCACTGCTTTATTACTCATGTAAATAAATTACTATTGTCGAAAAAATCATTCTACCTGCATGATAAACTGGCCAAACAGTCCCAACTGCATAAGCACAGCACGAGAAACAAATGTAACTTTGCAACACCGCGCCACACCACGTCAATATAATAAAAAGTCTTTTACTTATTGCGCTGTTACTACTGTACTGTAATCTTTACTGTAGCAGTAATTGAGGTATGTGGGAAAACAGGAAAATAGTTTTGACCATCTTAGAAAACTACTGGTATATTGCAAATGAAATTCCTTATACTGCAGGTTTGAATTAAGTTAGGTTTATTACCATGAAAATCAAATGTACTATTTTTATGATGCTTTTGAATTAAGTTAGAAATAAAATAGCTGAGATTTCTCACTTAATGGGTACACACATAGTTCAACATCATTTAAATATTTCCTGGAATCTAAAGTTCTTGTAGTTACAAAAAAAATGGTAGCTCATGAAGTTAGTATTTTGTCCGGCTATCAAACTCAGTCGCAGAGGCTTAAGAGAACTTTCTCTCAAACCTCTGAGTACGGCAGCAACAAGAGTTTCATTTTAAATTAGCTTGAGCTTCAAACAAAATCATTACAGTAAATTTTGATCATTTCCTGGCTACTCAGAATTTCAGACATGTTAACATCAATAAAATTATACAGTTTTAAAAAGAAAGGCAAAGGCACTTGATGCAAATAGGCTGGTACAAAGTCAATTTAAATGGTTCATCTTACAGTTTGTTCCCAGGCTGTCTTGATGCTCATTAATAGTACCAAATATGATGAAAAAATCAATTAATGCCCCTTCTTAAGATGGCTTAAAATACAGCTTTTATGCTGACTTAAAGCACTTTGCCTGTAGTGGCCTAACAGTTACGATGTCGGCGGATATTAAATTGAGGCCATTGTAGAATCTGCTGTGGTACCTACAAGTTCGAAGGTTCAGGGAGCAATAAGGAAAAATTGCTAAAGTACTAGCTTTAAACAATGCCTCTCAGGCTCAGAGATATTAATTTACTTAAGCAAGGAGGAAGCATTCCTCTTCTATGATCATACATGAAATAGAATCCAATAAAAAACATAACTAATTTAATTAAAATGTACATAAAATATTATGAGAGATTTCCTATCATATAAAATTCAAATTTAAAATAAAATTAAATATTAATTTCAATCAAGTTTGGGTTAAAATTAATAAATATGAAAATAAATCATTTAATTACTGTCAGTTAAAGTTCATATGTACAAATATACATTGAAGTATCCATTGAAATATTAAAATAAATAATTAACATAAAATATACAAACACCTAATAATACATGTGATTAAATTAAAATAAACACAAGGTGACATGTACAAACAACTTCATCACATAAAATCAACATTTTTCGAATTAGATAAGAGTTGACTTACATCATGGTACTGAAGTTGTTGACACATCAGCAAAAGGAACAGCTTACCAATTACAACCACTGCTATTGTTGTCACTGTCAACATCATCATCATCATTGTTGTTGCTGCTACCGTTAACTGGTTTTGGAGATGCAATATTTTCATAAAATACTCTGTTTGCCAGAATTTGCAAGTAGCTCATTAGTGTGATGAGGTAATTTGCTTTAGCAGGCTTAATCCATGTGTTGCATTGGTGCAATGAAGGAATATCCAAAAAGGTGCAAGTGGCTCCCGAGATTGTACAATGTGCGTTGCTCATGGTCCGTAAAATGTGTTTTTGATTTAGAGTGTGTTCTCTGCCATCATCACCTCCTTGAGCCGCAATAAAGGTGAAGGCTTAGGAATTGTGAGAAAAAATGCATCAGTTGCTGCTTTTATGTCCTTAAAGTCATCATACTTCATTATTCGGAGGAAGAACGCAGTTGGATTTTTCCTCGCAGTAAAGATAACAATATCCCAATCTACTGGCAACTCAGCAGATATCGTTAATGTTTTCTTGTGGCCTATTAAAGAACAATTTTTACTATTTTGCATGTATGTGTGACTTCTTACTTGGAAAATTTAGGTAACCTTCTCACACAGATGTAGTACACGGACTAGGCAGTATATAAATTGCATCATTGTCCTGTTGTTTTAATGTGGACACTCATCACTCGTTAATACAAGTTCCTTTATTTCATCCTTTTGGGTATGGTTTAAGTAATCGAGCAGCATAGACATTACTTTGTTTGGTCCCTTTGTACTCTGATGTTCACAGTAACGATATGTTGGAGCTGAACTCACCTGCATGGTTGTGTATTCCAAAGAGGGACCACAGTTGACGATTATAAAATACAACATTACTTGTATGATGAGGGAGGGGTAAATTCTGCACGTAGACAGAAGACAGGAAATGTATTCTTCCTTATTTGCTGTTAAAGTGTATTTCTTTTCTTTAGCACGGTATGCAATGGCTCTCTTTAAGTGTAGTGTTTTCTTTCTGTTTCTTGTCTCCCTCTTTCTTCGTGTGTGTTAGCTGCATTATTTTTTTGTCCCATGGAATCACAAGGGTTACATGCTTTAGACCTAAGGAAGTCAAAATGGATTTTAAAAGTGTGAAACATTGCTAAAAAAAAACAGTTCGTGCATATTAGCTACAGTACGGTCAGATTTTCAGGTAGCTACCTCCTCTTTGGGTTACCACACAATGAATAAAACAATTTATGTGCCTGAAATGAGTTGATATGACAGTCAGTGAGGTGCATCACAACATCTGGATTCTTAATTTGTCGATTGCTGTGATGTGTTCGCTAATGCAATGAGTGCTTATGAAAGCCTTGTGGGAAACAAGAATATCTTGAACTGAAAGACGAACTTTGTAGGTGTATGCTACTGCATGGTCTTTCCTGTCTTTGTCATTAGAAATCCGCGTTCGCCTCCGAGCAATCAGGTGGAGAGCAATCAAACCACATAGATGTGAATTTTGTTGGTTCTTGACCACCTATTTTTTTCATCCTCCAATCTTCAGTATTCTATGTACTTCACATATTTTCTCGAAGCACTGAAATCTTGAACACCTGTAACAATACCATGAAACCTTGATTGTTATATTAATGTACGACACGTTTACACTGTGACATTAAAAAGTAGGTAAGGATAACATTTTGAAGATTTCACAAAATAGGTTATGTTACCAATTAAAACAATTTAGTCTGTTTTATAAGCAAAGTAACATTACCATTTACCTCATATTTTATTAATATGCAGTGCAAGTCAGGAGAGTTAAATCAAACACGTCTTACCTGCAGTCATCTCTAGTCATTTGCTTGTTCTTTTGCCTTTATTTTTCTTGGCCACTGAAATTGTGCATCTGTTGAAAGTGACATTTGACAATACTACAAAGCAAATAAGTAGCAAATACTGAACACTTATCTGCAAAACTACAGTAAACTTATGATCACAATTATAGATATCAGGAAACAATGTCAACTAATCATAACAAATGCTACACTTCCATAGAATATGATATGCTGGCACTCTTCAAGCATGAACATAATCAGGTGTGCTTAGTACTGCCATGTCACAACTTTCTTGAAAAATCCAAACTAGTCTGGGACAATACCAGTTTTTGTTAGAACTGCAAGGGACATACCCCATTCTTGTAGAATCACCCTTTCTTCTACCCCTTTTATTCCTCTTACGAATACTGTTTTCGTAGAAACTATCTCAACCATCTGATACACATCGCTATGCTGTACAATATGCAAAGCAAAGTAAAAGATAATGTTTTTGACTAATCTGGTTTTTATAATCAACCCTTCAATTATTTAATTAAGAAAAATTTATGTATGCCATGAAACAGTGCCACTTACATCATGGCTTGGTGACCACAAAGTTTTTAAACCACTGTTGTAGAAAGTTACAATAAAATGGTATTGGGGCAAGAAACCGTATGTTAAGACTTGGGGTTCCAAGTAAAATATTTTATTGAAATGAAATACTATACTTGGAAAAATGTTCAGTGTACCAGATTCACTACTTAATTATTTTAAGTTGTAACATACAACACAGCATCGCCTTACAGGTTTAGTTTCTTGGGAGAGAGTAAGTTATCTTTTTTACTTTCCTGTTATGTTGACTAGACAGAAATTGTCATTAGGAAGACTTTCTGCTGTAGTATTTCCAAACATCAGACCAACTTATTTGTTGTTACTTTATAATTGCTGAACACGTGGCACAGAAATATATGAGAATCTTATGTCAATTTATGTGACCAGATGATATGATTCAGTTACTACATATTAATTATTTGCAATGTAATATACAATTAGGTCATTGAAAATCTTTTGCTGATAATTATTCCACAATGTGTCAATAAGGAATGTAGAAGAGTAACTATAACCTGTACTGATGTATACAGGTATATAATTCAACTTTATTGATTACAGGATGTTGCAATGGCGCCACCTCCTTCAACCACACCTACCAGCAGGAGCAGTTCTGTTCACTTAGACAGTAGCACTGATAACTCTTCATTACCAAGTAGTCTCAATAATGGGACAAAAGCTTCTTCCGTATATGGTGCTCAGAATGTGAGCAACAGCAGTGCCAACAGCAACCCTACCGGTCACCCAAACGCCTTGCCTGGATACCTGCTTCATCCCCCAATTCAACAACAAGCACAACAACACCAACAGAGTTCACAGAACTCTAGTAGGTATCCAGGCCAAGAGACTATGGTTGCATCAGCTGCCATCATGGGGGAAAATATGTCGTCGGCATCATGGAGTGCTGATTCGGAGAGTAGTAGATTGGTTTGGGACCCAGAACAAAGTGGTACAGTGCCTAAAAATGAAGCTGGAAATGTGTATAGAGAACCTGAACAAAGTGGTGTTCAAAATAGTGTGCAAAATGATATTTATCATGAACGTGTTAACTTAAACAGTCGTTTAAAAACTATGATTTTAAATAAACAACAGCAGCAACAACAATCTCAGCAATTAAATCATCAAATGCAACAGTACAATCATCAAGTTCAGCAGCATCACCTTCAAAGACAGATTTCTTTAGATACTGAAAGTAGAAATATAGTGAGCACCATAGATGGAATTGGAAGTTCTGAAAAAAATCAATCTAGTCCAAGCGAACATAAAAGTCACAGATCTTCCCAATCCCAATGTACCTCCTCTAATGACTCAGGTATGATGGTGCAAAATTTAGATAACAATGACATGAATCAAATAATGACTACGACTCAGTCAAATGCTGTGAACAGGAAACAAATAGATTCTCAATCTTCTGTAGAGAATAATTTTTTAGTCAAAAGCCACCATCCTCAGAATCGCCCATCAGTTCTAACATCTGAGGGTGGTGGCTTTCCTTGGGATTGGGTTGGGGCAAATAGCACAGGTGGCGACTTGATTGACAGTGGAACAATATCTGTGATGGAAAATTTTATCAAATATGCATCTTCTGTAAATGATCAGCCTGTATCTGTAGACCAAAGAGTAGTAAATATGCCTTCAGTAAGTGCTTCAGTGAAGAACTTCTTATCTTATAGTGTTACTGATTCAAATTCACAACAAAAGAGTGGCTTGGCCACAAATCATGGCAACTGGCCACGAGTTTTACACACAGATTCTTTTAGCCGGACTAGTAGCACGCGAGACCAGTGTCTGCAAAACTCATCTCTTGAAATTTCACGTAAGGATAGCCAAGATAATGCAACTTCAGAGTCATCTGTTAGTTCCTTTAAATTTAATGATAAAAATTCAATTGAAACTGATGATAAATCATTTAAAAAACAAATGGGTATTTCTGATGATGATTTTCAGGATGCAACATTTGCTACTTCACAATCCAGTGATGGATTAAATAATAGAAATGGAAGCAGTGCAAAGAAGCATTCCGACATTTATTCAGATTCCCCAAGTTATGAAGATACTTTTAAAAATGAAGATAAGAAACCTTTAATGAATTCCTCCTCATTAAGTAACAACTACGTGTCTCAAAAAAATTTTAATACTGGTACCCTTAATTTAAAATTAGAAGGTCAGCAGAATTGTGATGACAACATTCACTGTCAAAAATTTGTGTCTAGAAATAATGTTTCTGAAGATGAAGCAGACATGACATCTTTGTGTGTGAATGATAAGGTCAGGTTTCCTAACAGTGATGAAAATGATTCAACTATGACAAGCATCAAAAATGTGAAAAATTGTGTAGGTAATGAAGGAAATGAGAAACCTATTAAAACAGAAAAAATTTCATATAAATACCAAGGTGATGGTGGCCCAGCAATTTTGGAAAAAATGCCTGGAGCATGGTGCTGCCGTCAGGGTGGAATCGAAACACCAACTCCAGAACACTTGCGTGATGGCTGCTGTCAAGGTTTTCAGACTGCAGATGAGCAAGATATCAAACAACAGTGGTCACCTCAACCCGAAAGCAATGCTGAAGAATGCAAAAACAACAAGGTTTATGGAAGTATGTCTGCTAAAGAGTTTCAGGATCATTTGGAGCGACTTAAGAATAATGTTCGTGCAGAAGTTCCAGACTGCAACTGTTTCCCTCCGGATAAATGTAAGTAAATGTTCCTCTTATTTTCTAAGATTTATGTGAAGTTCTATATTCAGATATGTTAAACAAAGTTTAACTGTTCTTTGACTTCAGTTATAAATGCCCTGAAATTGTAGTTTTTTTTTTACATTTTTCAGCAAACAGAGATGGCCTTCATAAATTTTTTTTAGCTTTTTGATAATATTCAGCATAAAGAAGCTTTCATTCAAACTAACATAGTATACATATGTCTTATGAATCCTTAATTACCTGAGGTTTGAACCCAGAATCTGAAGAACTGAAGGTAGTGAGCGCCCTAGCAAACTTGACCATGGAGTTTGTCGGATTACATCAATACTAACTGTAACTTATTACGTATTATAAGTGATGCTTTGGGGTTTCAACCCGTTAATCCATGCAAAAGGCAGCATAATACAATTTGCGGTACATACATTTGTTTTGTAACATTAAGTACAATTTTTGTGCAATTAGTTTGGATGTTTACTATTTGATATGAAGTTCAAAGTCAATGAGCTGAAGTTAGTAGCTTGAATCAGTTGATTTACCTTATCCAAGGTTAAACCATTAGTTATTATACCTTATAATGTTTTGAAATGGCCACATTAAACATAGAGATTTTTAATTTGAAGGAGAAAAATATTCCAAGAGAACTTTTAAACCATGAGGTCTCTTTCTCAGTAATGTTGAGAGTTCATTGGTTGTGCTTTAATTTTTGCAAGTATGTTTAAGATGGCTTGGAAATAAGGGCGAAGATTTGCATGTTGGTCATCATCTGTTTAGTTAATGCAGTAACTATCATAGGTAATTAAGGATAAAGGTTGGCTACAAAACAGGATGGACTAAATCATAAACAAAGTGTTACATATGCACTACACTGATTGTTTAAAGTGTTATAAACATTGCCTTACTAAAATTCTTCTATATAAAAAAGTTGTGGTAAAAAAATTTTTACCTATGTGTGAAAGAGACTGACAACAATAACAGTGTCTGCATTGTTAAGCAGTTACTATATAATTTAGTGTCACATGGCAGTGTCCTACAAATAGGGGGTAAATAATTCAGATGTTGGCAGAGAAATAATAATTAAGTTAATAAAAATATGTTACATAACATTTCAATATTATCAGTGGTTTATTTAGAGTTACAAGAAATTATAGTTTTAAGTGACTGTTAGCAACCTATGATGACTTTTAAATACTGTACAGAAGCCTAAAGGTACTAGCAAATTGTTAGACTTACAGTTGAAAGGTATATCAGCAATTCTTAATGGAAAGTCTGTTTCATAAGGTGCTGCCTGGAATAGTCTGGTTTTTAGTCATGGTGAATCCTTCTTTTGGCCTCTTAATTTGTATTTGTGCTTATTTTGTTAATGCTTTCCAATTCTTTTTGTTGGTGTGAAAACACTTGGTCCATCAGGGCTCGATAATGCTGGGATTTTTGTACCTTTTTTTAATTGATAATCGTAGAATTGCATACCATGTTTACTTGTCTTTGAGCTTGTCTTTGAACTTGACTTAGAACTGAAGATAATTGATTTTTGGATCATCGGATATGTGACATTGTGTTTTTGTGTTTACATGATGCAGTTAGTGACTGCATGATGCATGGACAGTGATTAATGGCACTGGTGGCTGTTTAGAGGAGTGTTTACATCCAGTTGGGCATTGATTTTGTTAGCTAGACATGTTAGGCATGCATTAGTATGTTGTCCTTTTATCTTTTTCTTTGTTGTTTACCAGAGCAGACATCAAAGCAGTGAAATCACGTCTTCAGTTAGCAGAAGTGCATGTGAGATATGTAGCTTACCTAGTTACAGTGGCTGAGACTGACCCGATTAAGGTAAACATCTTTCTTGCCAATGCTCTTGATCTTCAGATGTGAAATAGACATACAAAGCTGATTATTCAGGATGTTCGGGAATGAATGGTTGTAAATCAGATGGGTGGTAGACAACTGAAAAGAATCATTTTTGCTGGAGAACATTTGTCTGGAAATAGCACCCTGCAACGGTGCTGGTACAAACACAAGTGTAGAAATTTGAATAGTGCCTACTCCAAGGTGCCAGTCCAGCGGCTGAGAGGGTGAACAATAGTGGACAAATTAAAAGCAAAATAACAGGACAAATTCTGGCGGCAGGTTTTTCGGCGCATGCACAGATTAAGTATGTCAAACAAAGCACATTTTTACAACAGATGTTCAAAATCCTGCTCTTCTACCTCAAGGCAGGCGTTGCAGCACTGAAGCATGATATCTTGCACTCTTTGAAACACTTGGGGTACCTCATGCATCTGTTTGCAAGCTACTATAATACGTTGTTGTAAGTCCAACTCTGTCTCAACCGGCATCACATAGACTTGGCTCTTAATGTGGCCCCACTGGAAATAATCGATAGGGTTTAGGTGCAGCAAACGAGGGGGCCAGGTGAACGGACCACCACGTCCAACTCACCGTCCAGGAAAGGCATCGTTCAGATGTCAAAAGCATGTGTTTAGTGGGCTGGGACACCATCATGCAGAAATCAGATATTGAACCTGATGGCTAGTGGTACATCATCTAGAAAATCCTGGACGATGTGTTGCAGGAAATTGAGGTACGCATTACTGTTGAGTCACTGGGGTAGGACATGTGGCCCATTCAAACAGTTGTGAACAATCCTTGTCCACACATTTACTTGAAATCGCCACTAGTGTGCTGCGATGTACATTGCGTATGGATTCTCTTCGCTCCACAGGTGACTGTTTCTACTGTTATACATACCATCACATGTAAACATTGCCTCATCGCACAACACTGTTTCACTGAAGTGAGGGTTTTCAGTTTGTTGTGTGATAATCCATTAACAAAACACAACTCGTTTTGGGATATCTGCTGGCTCCAACGCCTGCACTGGTTGACGATGGTAGGGATGCAACTGCTGTTCATGAAATCAGACTCCCAGCCTCTTGCAACCTCCGGTGAATTCATATGAACGTCCTGTTCTTTGGTACATGTCTGTTAGGATGGCGTTGTTGGTAAATGGGGATTACTTCTGTTGCATTTCCTCTTGCCTTTACATACACCAAGTGTGTATCAGTTATGTCTGTGAATGTCCATTCTGCTTGCCTTAAATGTTCACAAAATCCATTATCACAATACCGCTTGCATTCAACTATTAACTGTCAACTCTGGACTAATCATACAAAACACATCAACAAATTACAAGCAAACATTAATTGTGCTGTACAGCAACCCATAGGTTGTTTCTGTCTATAGGCACATGTGTGTGACCCACCCTCCTCCGTTCATCTTCACTTGATACTTGATCGCAGTGCAATGACACACCCTCTCAGCCACTGGACTGGCACCTCGGAGTGCCTGATATTCAAAGTTGTGCACTTGTGTTTGTTCCTTCATCTTTTCAGGGTACTATTTCTGGACAAATGTTTTCAAATAAATAATATTTCTTTTTACATTGTCTAGCACCCATGTGATTTATGACCATTCACTCCAGAATAACTTGTATACAGGGAGAAGTGTCGTAGGATGAAGTATAAGACTTTGAGAGCAGTCGTTGTGTGAAGCAGTTAACTGACTCTGAAGATATGTATTACACCATCATGGCTATTTTTGACCTTTTGGGACTAAGGAATCAAAGACATGTAAATCAAATAGTGCCTTGCTTTTTGAGACATTAATTTCTAACAACACAGAACTCTCTTCAATGGGAAAATTAGCATATCTGATGCATGCTCTTAGAAATGACTCTCAGGGGATGATTCAGTCTTATTTTTTTCTGAGATAAACTTTGATGTAGCCTGGGAGTTGCTTAGGGACCCCTATGATAACAACCGCAGTATTGTGACTGCATGTGTTGAGGTTTTGCTGCAAGCACCTTTGACTTCAGTGCAGTCACCAAAAATTCAATTTCAGTAAATGTTTCGGCTCATGAGGCTTTGGGGGCTCCACTGGATAGCTGGGATATGATTGCTTCCAATTCTTTTTATGCTGTTGGACCAGAAGTTACAGTTAGAATGGGAATTGACTTTGAGGCATTTTCCAAGCCTGGATGGGTCAGAAGAGCATTTCTGTAAAATCAGTGCAAGGCACTCGAAGTAGTAAATAACACTTCACAACACAAAGTGTCTGGACAGTCATTAAAAACAAAACCTGTGCCTATGAAGTACTACTCACCTGTATTGAAAGTTATGTTCAGCACTAGGCAGTCTTGCGTTTGTGAAATGCATCCCACTCCTTGCACAAGTGTCCAGAATTTGAAAAACAACTCTGTGTGATTGCTATGCTATTGTCAAAGAAGACATTTTGTGCTTTAACTGCCTTGTTCAATCACATCAATCCAAAAATTGTTCCTTTGTCTCACAATGCTGACATTGTGGTAAAAATCACCATTCTTTGCACATTTTGGACAGAAAATTGAAAGTGAAGAATCCAATTTGTCCCAGATTGGCAATCAATCACTACCTGCTGAAACAGTAGCTTCCCTTTCATCACTTTTCTAGCTCGAGCCAGGCAGTTCTCCTGTCAACAGTTCAAGTAACAGTTCTTGATTCCATGGGCAAGCCATTTGTTGTGCTGGCAGTATTGGATACTGCTATCCAAGTTAGCTTCATTACTGAACTTTGTATATAGAAATTGCATTTGAAACATGGTAAGGTTCATCTTCCAGTTGAAGGATTATCTAAGACTCCAGGCAGTGTGGCACGGGCATGTGCTTCCATTGTCACTTGATGTTGCTGGTCCCATTGACCTACTCATTGGAGTGGATCTGGTTATTCAATTGTTGACTGGTGGAAGGATAGATGGCTCACCTGCAGCCATGGACTCTGTGTTTGGCTGGATTTTGATGGGAAAGGTGAAATATGAACCTGTATTTCTTCACTTGAAGTCATTCTGCATTTCACAATTCAGTTTGGCTCCCAACCTGGATGCTTTCATGAGGAAGTTTTGGGAAGTTGAAGAGTTCCCAACTACTATATACTATCCACCTGAGGATTAGCTGTTTGATAGACTATTTGTGGAATGTTACATTAGGCAAAAAGATGATAGATATAGTGTGTGCTTGACATTTGTATGTTCCTCCCAAAAATTGTGGACATCAGATATCAGTGACACGAACCCAGTTGAAGATTATCGTCTGAAAACTGTGAAGTATGGAGTTTCATTTGCTTCATATTTGGCTAAAGACAAAAGAAGTGATTTTGTTTATTGCTTTGAAAGTGTTGCTGTCAGATGCTTATGTTAATTATGAGGTTACAGGTTCTGACACTATAGATTCTACATTGTCTTTTGAAAGGAGCTAATAGCTTGCCTTAACAAAGATGGTTTTAAATTGTGTATAATTGCGAGTAACCACAGAGCCCTGTTGGATTGGCTTTCATCTGATGGCATTGAGGTGCCACAGTCGTTTCGTCTCAACTGTGATAGTCAAGTTGTAGTAAAGGTATTAGGTTCACAGTGAAGCCCTGCTTCAGACACATTCTTCTACAAGGTTAATATCAATTTGCACAATGCCACTAAACATTCTCTTTGCTTGAAGAAAGTAGATTGGGATGCATTACTTCCTTCTTATCTCACAGAAAGTTGGAACTGTATAGTCAAGAGATCCTGTGCTTATCCTCGCTTGCAGTCCATTGTAACATTAAAGGCCACGAAGACTGCACGTATGACATCCATGGCTTCTCAAATAGCTCGGAAATTAGCATACTGTAGTTTTTTACTTGGGTGTTGTGGCTTCATGTGGCGAGGTTAGTATGTCAACTGGTCATTGGCAAATGTAAAGTACCACCAATCAAGGTATAGTCTCTACCTTATGCTGTACTCTACTATTGGCACATTTGCTCAGTCGCACAAGGTATACAAGAAGGAAATTCAGATATAATCTGTCACTGCCTGAACCAATTCACAGGTGGTATTGGCATGGATAAATTCATCCCCACATCATCAGATGAAGACCTTTGTGGCTTACCGGATAAGTAGCCACCAAGATCTCACTGATCCCGCATGGTGGAAACGTGTCTCAACAGAAGATAGCCTGGCAGATTGTGCCTCTCATGGACTACATCCATATTAGCTTATGGATCATCATCTCTGGTGGAAGAACCTCTGTGTGGTTTAAGGAGACAAGACATTAATGGCCATCAAGTTCTGCTGGGTTGATGGAGGCATACCCGATGTTCCTTGACCAAAAAACCTGTGGCACTGGTTACAGCCTCACAATGCAACAATCTCAACAAATTTATGTTGCGATTCAGGCGACTAGCAAAACTTTTAAGGGTCACAGCCATCAAACTGCATTTCGTTCTTAAGGGGTATTGATCCCTAACACCTTGGATTTATCTGCTTTTTCTCGATAACTTCTATTCCAGTCGATGTATCAAAATTTTTGTCACGACAAGGCATAGATACAAACTTAATTGTTTTTCTGTAATTAATGGAACCATAATACATTCATTATTTTGCAACGGGAAACAGCTGAAAAGGAAAAATTGCTTTATTAACGGGAGCGACTACAGAGGCCACAAAATTAACTGAAACAAAGCCATATGGATTCCAAAAAGTGAATGAAACAATAAACTATGCCTTGTCAGCATGAAAAAAGCAAAACAATGTGTCTATTCCCTGATTTATAAGAAAAACCGTAAAACCACTCTGACAGGGATCAATCCCCCTTAACTGTCAAACCTCCACGTTTGCCAGGTTGTATGCTAGTATCAGTCCATCTGAACTGAATCAATATTTGGTTTTTCTACATTGTGTTCAGTTGAACTCCTTCAGTGATGATTTAGCTGTACTAAAGAAAGGTGAACGCACGTCACCTTAACTTAGGAAGTTAGTTCACTTTGTAGACGATTCTGGCTTGATTAGGGTGAGCATTTTCCAAGCCTCTCATATTCTGCAGTCTCTTTTGAACAGAAACATCCTTGTTGCCTCCAAAAATATCATGTTTTGATGGGCGTAGAGTCAAAACCCACTACCACAAGAAGACTTTATGATTGTGGAGTGTAGACACTCCAAGGCATCCTTCGAGAAAAATTTTGGATCCTGAAAGACAAATATGCGATCACACATCAATTATGTGACGCCTCTGGGTCGTGTCAGGTGGGATGTCACAGTATAAAGTTGCCCGGCTTTTACCTGTTGGTGTGGGGGAGTGGGTCAGCGACCATGGGCCTTCCTGTCCTGACTCCGACGGCGTTTGTAGAGAGTAGCGTCGTCCTTCGAAGCTGCTGCAGCGTCCTCGGCGTATGCTGTTGAGAGACATCCACTACCACTACTGAAATGAAAGTTGGAGATACAGATGGCTCTTAAGGTACGGTTTATTGTGGTCACTCGTCCTAGAGCTGACCACCATGTACCACGCTACTGTTCTCGCCCGCAGCACTGGCGTAAGCGGTTAAAGTGGCGCGAGGCCAACAATGGAAAATTACGTGAAATCCTTAAACGGGTGCTGAAAAAGCTCTCCCCGACCGCATGTCAATCCCTGAGGCCATGCAAAAAGAAAGAAAAGGTTCCGGTACGTTACTGATAAGCTATTGAAAACTAAAATGACTTGATCCCAATAGATTGGGCCTCAGGGAGACGGGAACATGCTCCACGCGCAACTTAATGCTCCGGTGATCAGGCGAAGACTACTGACATGGCGTCTGGAGGGAGGACACGGTAGCCCGCGTTCCCGCCAGACTTGGTGGTTAAGCTCTTACAAGCTAAACTAAAGTAAAATTCATTACAGAATATCATCCAAAATTACAAAAAAAATTATTAATACTCGTCTGCCCTTAGTTAATAACTGCCAGTCTGTATAGGGCGTGTTCAGAATTACACTTAAAAACGCAACAATACACAGGAAAGCAATAACGAATAATATAAAAGCAATATTTGAAAAAGTAATTAAATTGTAGACATTGTAAATGTGACTGAAAGTCTACTTAAGTATTATTTTGTAAGACGTAACA